>CABFOW010004422.1:18229-56719 GCA_902141385.1 Timema californicum
TTTTTTTTTTTTAGTTTTTATTGCAAAGAAGATTTTTGGCCAAACTAAATCAAATATTTCTCCATTATAAACATATAATTTAACTTTCTAGGATCAGCAGTTGTAAAATATCTGTTATGAGAATGGTGGCATTTACGTCACCTTAGTATTACAAGGTTGTATGTGAACATATAATATATGTTTGGAGATAAATGGACTTGAATGTGCAATATGTTCGTTACCCTCTTAAATGATAGGTAGTAGTATTATAAGTTTGTATACAAAGTAATGTTACTATTTATGTGAAATTTACATACATTTAGAAAATTTTCCTTCCATTTTTTAGCTGTTATAGCCAATTACATTTATACATACAGCTTTGAAACTCCAAGGAAAAGGTTTTACTATAATTAATATTACATACAACTTTGTTATGTTTATTTTCTTACAATAACACAGTTTGGTACAAACTATTAAAACAACTAGCATTTTATAACTAGATACAATATAATAAATACAAACTTTAAGCATAAATGTATTATTTTTCTTAAATTTAGTTTTAGTGGTTAAAGTTTCATAGCAAAGTCTATAGCAGAATCTAAAAACATAATGAAAAACACACAAGTTAATGTACATTTTATAAAGAAATTGCACCAAATAGTTTTTAATGTATTTTTTGTTGAACAAACACAGTTACCATATTCATAATAAAAAAATATTGATGTTAACTATTAGTAATTAAGTGCGAGTTATTTATTTGTTCAAGATCCAAAGATGTGAGTAATACTCTCTGTCGATTTGTGGCATCCGCTTCATCATTTCTAGTGAGGACTTTTTCTTCTGTTCTGATAGTTCTGCAATCCGACAACTGACTTTGGGTGTTCGAAGTATGGTTGAAGATTTCAAACTATCAGTACCAACAGAGTCAGTTGAAGATTTTCATAACTGTCTAATCTTTTTTTTAAGTAGTATTTGTATAACACTCAGACAAATGAGACTCACAATATTTAATTTCAGTGAGTGAACCTTAGAGATGTTACTTTTGAATAAATAACTTGTTTGAAATTCAAGTTTGTGGCACATGTTTGAAAATCATTGAAATCTGTCTTAAGCATTTGTAGTATCTTATAAGGCTTCTTTTGGCTCACTTTTAGTAACAACCGCAATAAAGAAATGGGAGAGAAAAACTCACTTTTTGACAACACTTTTTCTATGCAACTATGCACTGAGTCTATCTCCTGAACACAGGAATGACCAGGTGTTGAGAATTTCATTGTGATTCCATCAACAGATGGACGAGGTTTCAAAAAGTCAAGCACTGCTAATTAAATTATTGAGTTCCTGTTCTTCAGTACGCAACTGTCACTCCATAGTGTTAACTCTTTTTATGTTTGGATTGTCTTTTGCAACCTGCTTCAATATTTTACATTCAGAACTAGCAATTTCATTTCCTGCTCTTCCCATAAGGCACAGTATACTCGTTTGGTTGTTGAAAGATGACTGTACAAATTCAGCTTACTGTAATAAAAAAAACAGCTGACCTCGGCTCTTGGGCATGTAAGTACATTTTCTAAATCAAAACATAATACAGCTTTGCTTTTATCATCTCTATCACCTTGTCTATATACTCGCATTGCCCCTTTTTCAGCAATATGAATTTCATATGGCTTTAATTTGTCAATGTTTTTTCACTTTTAGCTAGCTTCACTTCTTCTAAAAGCTCACACCTGTCTTTTTTTGTGGACATGAAAATAAAGATTGTATTCTGTAACAAATATTTGTCTCTAAAAGGATTGATTAACAGGGTTCTTACCCTTTTCTTTTAGTTGATTTGTACACCAAGGAAACATTGAGAGTATAATCTAATTATTTCCTCTTGCTGTTACTTCTACGGTAATGTGACTCAACTGTAGGGAAAGATGAAATATGATCTCAAACTTTTTGTTTTCGTGGTCAAGAATTTGTCTTTTTACGTGTCGTCCTTTCAAAGAGGGGTTGATAATATTACAGATGCCATTTTATTTCATGGATTGTGTAAACAGGTTTTTGGCTGATTGATAAAATGACTGGTAAAACTGTTTACATACTTGTATGTGATTATTGCTAACAGTAAAGAAATACTTAAATGTTTTCTTTCTACGTGAGGATTCACTTGTTTTCTCTTATCGATGCCCTTCGACTCCAGAGCACTCAGTTGTGGAGACAATGAAATTGTTCCTTTTCATTTGGCGAAAGAGTGTAATATTTTTGGAAAATTACTTCTCTCTCATTATTTGTAATTAGATTTTGACATTTATATTTGCATGATCCAATTCAGTTTCCGGTTGTTTTCACAGATTTTGCTAAAACCTTATTTTTTCTCACAGAAATATATGTCTGCCTAGACTGACACTTTCCTTTTCTTACATTGCATGCCCATGATTTTTGGTCTCTTTTGCGTTTTCTAGTTTTTGTTTCAATACCGATCTTAGTCTCATTAATAATATTTTCTTTCTAACTAGAATCCTTTTCAGTGTTTAGATTTTCTGTAAAAGTCACAGAACCATCAACCAAAATCTTATTTTTTAGGTCATTGTGTTTAACACCTCTATCAACCAAAGAGTCTGTCTTGTCTGCCAGTATGATATCACCTATGTGGAATGCTTCTATAGCCAATCCTGCTTCACTTCTATCAACATCTTCTGTCACCACCTCAACAATACAATATGTAGCATCCTCATATATTATTATTTCGTCTCTGCAAGATATCACTAATTCTTCTGCCGCGTTTTCACATATTATTATATCATTTGAATTTAGTGGAGGAAATCCAGCATCAGTTGATTCAGCAAACCTAGAATAAAGGAAAAGTAATACTTTCATAAGCATATAATTATGTTGTTAAACGGATCACACTATATTTAATAATGATTGTTACCATGTATAATTCCATAAAGTGGTCACTCAAATTTATTCTACCATTTAATATTATATTTTTGGGGGGAATTAGAGCAAAAAACTACCCCAAAAATAGGCCTATTATTTCATTTAGCCTAGGACCGACATAGTTTTAGTTTGAATAGGGCATAATATTACTTGTAGCAATTAGATACTCATAAAAAGTCCATGGCACAGCTAGCTTACATAACTAAGCACCCTACTATTATATTAACCTAAAAAATTCCACATACAGAATAATGCTGATTTAGAAGCCAAACGTTATTCTTACATTTTAATAGATGAGTTGTAATTTGGGACTAATAATTCTTCTTTGTCACTACCACTATCATCATTAACTAACAACTCGTTAATAAGTTCTTCATTCAAATGGCTAATATTGTCCACACAACTGCTTTTAAATGCCATATTTAACAGAATGAATTACTTGTCACATACCTCCTGGTTAAAATAAACAATTATAAAATTGAATATTACAGAGAGCTATGGTAACATACAGCAACGTAGCACAAATCATACGACTAAGGTGGTATACCAAACTTGCGTGTGCCACTTACAGCTTTGTAACTACAAAGATAATCTTAAACAACTTTAAATAATATAGAATTTCTTGTCTATAAAAGGTACTGCAGCATAGTGTGAAAGTTTTAAAGGTAGTTTTGTGCACATACAACCTTGTAATAATAAAAAAACATTAATAGGGCACTTACAACCTTGTAATACTGACGTGACATTTTTTAGATGACAAACTTTTTAAATGAAGAGGAAAAGTTCTCGTCAAATTCCGGGACACTCTTTACAGATATTCAAGAGCTGTTGTAATTAGTAAGTGTAGAGAAATATACTTTGTTTCTACTAGAGAAAGATTTGATTAATTTTGGCAACAAAAAAAACTATTAAACTGCAAAAATACTGCCCTTAGTTCCCGTTTCCTTCCATCCCACTTTAAAGATTGATAATGTATTCATATCTTCAACCATACTTCGAACGGATAATTTATTCTTGAAACATGAAATTATTAAAGTATTTATAATGAAAATAGATAAGAGTTTTTTTATTTCATTATTTATATTGCTATAAATAATGAAAATAGATAAGAGTTTTTTTTATATATTGCTATAAATAATGAAATAAAAAAACTCTTATCTATTTTCATTATAAATACTTTAATAATTTCATGTTTCAAGAATAAATTATCCGTACATCTTGAGTAGTGTGAAACAATACAGAGAGATGGAGAACTTAATAGCTAAAATTTTTGAAATTGGATAACTTGGTCTAATTAGGTGTTTTATTTGTTTGCTAACCTAATAATTTATTGCAATTTTTCGTTGTATATATGGTAACTTTAAGCGTGCCACTCAAAATGCATTCACATGCCGCCAGTGGCACGTATGCCGTGGGTTGGCCACCTCTGAGGTAGGCGAGAGATACACAGCAACCATGCAAAGGCAAAAAGTAATTGAAGTATTACTCTCTGACTCAGGTAAGGCCCTCATTGTTAAGTGGAATAACATCCGGGACCGGCAGGTGGAGTACTTGAAGAAGCTTGAAGATGGGAAAGGAACTGGATCTGAGGCAAAATCAACTAAGAAATACATATACAGTGATCAACTGGGCTTCCTGCAGAAGAACACTAAGAGAAAGGAGATAGCTTATAGTATGGATAATGAGAGAGAAGGTACCGCTGAAAAGGAATCAGAAATTGAAATACCTAATAAGATTTATTATCAAACATTCCGGCGAACACCATCCCCCCACCACTTCTGAGAAACGTAAAAAACAAAAACCTGGAACGTCAGATATTGAAAAGTTAATTTTACAGAAATTGCAAGAGCCAGAAGATTGTCACCTTAACTTCTTTAAAGATAGTCTTCCCATTCTTCAAAAACTTGATGACAATGAAACGATAAAGTTCCAAGTTGAAGTCTTGAACATTCTTCAAAATATGCATCGGTCTCGATCAACTCCTCTGAGCGCCTGATGGTATTTACATCACCAATAAAACATGCAACCGCCACCAAATTACCAAGGAACTCAACAAATGAAACAGTTTCCATCAACCTGGAGATACCCACCACCACCACCACCACCACCACTACCAACTTTATCAACTTATGGGAAAACCTTGTTTCCTCCAACTCAACCCCGGATTGAAATACCTACGCCAACTGGTGTACTGATCGCCTCATTGTAAGTTGACCAGTTACACTTAAATTTTTTACTGAAAAGTTTATATATATATAGCCAAGACTGAAAGAGAGCATCAATAGTTAATTAGCATAGTAAATAGTTAATTAATCAATTCAAAAGGAGGTTAAGATAGTTATTCAAAACACGTGTTTTCCCACGTGATTAATTTTAAATCATAACCCAATTACAAAAGGACTGTATTATTTACTAAACGAATAAAAGATAATTAAACATAATAAAAGATTAAGATGATAAAAAATAATAAAACATAATAAAAGATTAATTCAAAATAAAAGAGAACATTTACATTTACTACATTACCGATTTGTTTAAGGTATTAACAAATGATATCTCCTGTAGAACAGAAAAAAAACCAAAAATCAAAATTAATTAATACAAAGACAATAGTCTTCAAACATTATATTTAATCCCCTGTTCTATTAAATTTTAAACAGCGTGATTTATAGGATGCCGATTGATACAAAACCATAATATAAAAAGAACCAGGCTACGTGGTGGACCTTTTCTAAGTTACATTAGAATACCACAAAAAAATGCATAATAAATTGAAATCTAAAAGGTAATTAATTAAACAACATAACTACACGGAAACTTTAACCCATAACTTTAAAAACAAGAAAGAAATAAAAAGGAAAAAAAAACTACATGTTAATTTAGAAAAGGTTCTAGAATAAAATTAATAAAANGGTAAAGTCGTAATTTTCCTTAACAGGAAATAGTGATTAATGAATAGGCCAATCAGAGACTTTTAAGATAAAAAGGACCAATTATAATATTTGAAGATTTAACATTTTTTAAATAAAAGATATAAAAAGAAACATTAAAGTAAAATTACATATCTAAAAAAGGTACAAAGAGATTTAATTACTTAACACATATTGAAATAATAGTTTATATAATATTATTAAAACTTCCGTTTCTACTAAAATCCCATTTAGATCGCCATATTGCGGAACTATTCCTAATTTAAAGTTTGTCCCCTAGGCTTCGCCACTCACCATTATCAGTAACGTCAAGGTCGATAGAACTTAGGTCCGTTCATAATTAACAGTACACTGGACATAAAAGTGGATTAGGACAGCCGGGTGGCTCTCAGCCAAACAACGCAGCTTCAGGTCAACACGTCGTTTCACCTCTGTCAGCAGGATCAAGTATTTCTCCGCTTTATAATGAATCAACTAGTTCTTCTTGTAATGATCACACTTTTTGGAATTTTTCTCAACGTGACTACAATGATCAGTATGTTCAGAAATCAAAGCTGGTAAAACATTTACCTTTTTTTAATTTCAATTAATTTTGTTTGTTCTATATTCATTAGTCTGTAAAGAGTTTAAAATAAATACATACTGAATTCTTTTCTATAAAATACAGTAGATATTGTTATGTAAAACAAGAATAAACAGGTTGAAAATCTGTTTCTAAAGACTATATTATTTCATATCAAGATTCCACGAACTGTAATTACTAAGCTAGAGTAATATACTCTGAGAACTCTTACCTTAAAGATACAGCAAACCTTTTGGTTGGTGAAATGGCATCTCTCATCTTTCTATTTTGCTTGAGGAGTAGTGGACTTTATCGATTCTGGAGCTCATCAAAACTTGCAATGGTCATTCTAGAGTAGTTTAAAAATGTCATCTCATCTTTTCTTAAATCTTGATACAAAGTGACAAAAGCCCCAGCGACTGGTCTTTGTAGATTTAAAGTATGAACCCATTTTCTTGAACTTTTTTACTTTTTATATACAAATAGTAAAGATACAACAATTTCTCGTGACTGTCCGTGGTGCAACTCAAGATTAGCTAAGAGGGAGCACAAAGTGAAGTCGTGCTGGATATTTTCACAATCATGCTGTTTGTTCGACAAAGCATCCTTTGTTATGCACGGTGCCATGCCGGACACGGCGCCCGGCGAAAAGTAGGATCGTTTGAAAGAGGCCTAATTGAACAATTAATTACACCTTGGTCATCTACACCCAGGACCACACAACTTGCAATCCTTACTTCAGCGTGAGTTCTGGATCATTGATGCACGCAACATAATCAGATTGCAGCTACGCAAATGTCTAACATGTTTCAAGTTGCTTCCAACCTAGGGAAGTCTCCCGGCTGCTCGTGTTTGTCAAGACAAACTCTTTCTGAAGACAAGTGTTGACACTGGGGGTACATTCATCATCATAATGGCTCAAGTACACAAACCTAGAACCTGTTTGGCCTATATTTATCTGTTTGTATGCTTCACTACAAAGGCTATTCCCATAGAAATGGCGTCAGACGTATCAACTGAAGCCTTTCTTGCGGCATTTCGTCGTTTTGTTGTACGTCGAGGACATTGTTAAGATATTTTCAGTGACTGCGAAACTAATTTTATTGGTGCTAGTAGACAGCTTTTCACTCTTCAAAGGTTTCTACCGATTCTGACAACAATGAAGTTTTTAGTAGGTGATTAATTGACCACAACATCACCTGGCACATTAATCCCTCCACAACTCCTCATTTTGGAGGACTTTTGGAAGCAGTGATATGATTAGTCAATTAATTACTCATCAAAACTAATGGCTCTCAGATCCTAAAATATGAAGATCTGTGCACTGTCTTGACACAAATTGAAGTCACTCTAAATTCACGATCCCTTTGTGCATTATCAGCAGATCCCAGCGACTTGTCATTACTAACTCCAAGTCACTTCTTAACCTTGGGACCACTACAGATACTACCAGAGTCTGAAGTCATCACCACTCCAATAAATCGTCTGACGAGATGAGCCTACTTCAACAAATCCTTGTCCTTCTGGAAGCGTTGGCACCAAGGCTACCTCCATCCACTCCTGCCCTAACCCAAGTGGAGTCATCCCCAAGACAAACTTCAAGGAGGTGCCCCTAGTCCTCATCAGGAACCAAACCTGCCTCTATTATGTTGGCGACTAGGACGTGTGGTGAAAACATTCCCTGGTCCTGATGGTATAATGCGTGTCGTTCAAGTCCACACTACACAAGGTATCCTTACCAGACCGGTGGTGAAATTGTCTCCCCTCCCTTCAAACTAATTGAAATACGAGTATTTCAAGGGGGTGGAATATTTGGGGCTTGTATATTTGTATATTGTTTTATTTTGAACTATGTTTACTGTGTTGTTTTGGCGCCTGTTGTGCGCATTTTTGATGGTTTACTCTCGCCGTTCGTATTTCCGGTCGCGAGCACGCCATTCTCATTTTGTAGTTCGTCACGTATTGTTCTCGTGGTCAGATCCGAACCTATCGGGCGGTGGTTGAATTTGGTGCTCTTATTGTCAGGAACAATAGAATATAATTGTCATTTTGACAATCCTCGTGTGTCTTATAACATAAACATTCCGTGGTTATGGGATGCCAAAACTATACAGTCCCCTTCCTACCAAACACCTTCTATCTCTTTCCTGTGCCTTCTTCCATATTTAATAAACTGTAGCTCAATAAGTAAAACTGATATTTTCTTTCAACAGCTATATAGCCCAATGAGAATACACCAAATACCAACCTTATCTCATGTATTGCCGCCAACAGACAATGTTACCAGAGCAAAATTGTTCTTTCACATTTAGAGCTACACACATTCGATAAACATATAAGGAAGAAATTTCTTATTTAAAAATATATATATATATATATTACATTAGTTATATATGGGTTGTTTTGCTTTCTGTATGTTAGGTATAATTCTTCTTAAATAGCTGAATATTGATAAAGTTTGTGACATTGATAGCTGGCTGTTATCAATAAGTGTCAGTTGTCACACCAGTTGTCAAACACTTGTCTCAAGTCTATTCAGGGTCTTATAATACTGCTCTAATTTTGTTGCAATCAAAAGCTTAATTTTTAAGGTCATTGTAAAGTTAACTTATCAGAGTTAATGAAATACATTTGAACAAAATAAAATATACTTATAATAACTGAATATGTTTTATTTGTGATTGATTTGTGGGTTTACATACAAATTATACAAGTCTCTATTGTTTTTATTATGAAGGATCATTTGGATAGAACTCTCAATAGATATAGAATCTACTACCAA
Organism: Timema californicum; assembly: GCA_902141385.1. NCBI lineage: Eukaryota > Metazoa > Arthropoda > Insecta > Phasmatodea > Timematidae > Timema > Timema californicum. The sequence goes on from CABFOW010004422.1 coordinate 27,408, forward strand.
CTTAAGAATGCATTTTTACCAGTTCGGTGTTAGTACTAACATTGAGACACAATATAAAACTAGAGGACCAAAGTGAGGGAGAATTGCATGGATACTTTCTCTCGTGTTCATGTATTGCTATAGGCACAGTTTAAAGGCAGAACGTTACAACTTACTCTCCAAGTGTACGGGATTATTTGACAAAATGTGGGTAGACTACAAATAGAGGACATTTAATTGAAGGAGTGCAAATGTTAACATTTTGTCTTTTGGAAAAAGATCTTAAAAATACATTTATTACAGTAAATATAATATAACACTTTGATTTTTTTTACTGATAAAGAAAACCAATAAAACCTTTGACTTTAAAATATACAAATAATTGATTTAAAACATAACAAATTATAATTTTCTTGTCAATTAACATTTGTTTTCCAAGATGTCTTCACTTTTAAACATCTTACCTACAATGTCTGCATTTTGGCTTTACTACCCCAAACCATTGATTTAAAGCAGCCTTTGCATAGTATTAAATTGAGGGTATTGGTACACCTGTCCACTAATAGCTATTTGAAATGTAGCCTGATATTGTGATAATACAAACAGTTAAATGGCAGAACAAATAAACACATTTTTACATCATAACTTTAATTTGGATGGAGTAAAGGATCGACAACTCTACAAACTGAACATACATGAAGGATTGACAACAATATAAACTGGACATACAATTAATGATGGATGGAGTGAAGGATCGACAACTATATAAACTGAACATACAATCAATGTTGGATGGAGTGAAGGATCGACAACTATATAAACTGAACATACAATCAATGATGGATGGAGTGAAGGATCGACACCTATATAAACTGAACATACAATCAATGTTGGATGGAGTGAAGGATCGACAACATATATAAACTGAACATACAATCAATGTTGGATGAAGTGAAGGATCGACAACCTTATAAATTGAACATACAATCAATGTTGCATGCTAAAGAGAGAAAATTATAAAACAATGCCCACTATTTTTAAAGTTAAAACAGAATATATCTCGCGGGTAATACTGTTAACACCTGAGTAATTAACTGTGCAAGTGTACACAATGAATAGAATGTTTGTCTTTTCATTTGCCACCATGACAGGAATTGAAATCATCAATAATTACTGTTTTGTTAAGCACATTAAATTATAAAAGATGGTCTAAAAATATCATAAAATAACTTAAGAATATAATAATAACTATCACAAAATAAAAACAAACATATTTTACACAAAAGTAATAACTAAATGATTAGTGTTTGTTTAGACACTGCCATTGGTTGTTCTCGACCTTGAGGAAATGATGGTGCCCAATGGACGTGTTCACCGTGCACTAACACATAAGGCGTGTCAGACTTGTCAACATGAGGGCTGCCCGGCCACATTCAACACAAACATACTGACAGGGCTGCATTATAAATGTTTTATATTGTCACCAATTTAAGTAAAAATAATCAATTTTAAAATCCTTATTACTAAATAAAGAAAGAAGAAATTTCAGACGAACTCTCTATTTTAATAAACCTTTTAATTGCAATAGTGACGTGTTTAAATCTTGTGTTCAAGTCACTTTCATAATAAACTCGTGTCTTGGAAGACAATTGGTAACAAACTCACAAGTGACAATCATTATTCATATTTGGTTTGCAAATTCAACCAATTTTACGCTTCAGTGTGTAAAAAATACAAATTTGGTGCGCCAACATTATCAAGTACATTCACCACTCGAGTTTACTTGGATGACAGCTCAAAGAGTTACTAGAAATAGGTGACCTGGCGGTCTAGGGGTAAGGTGTCAGACTTCTGTGCTGGCGGCCGGGGTTCAATCCCCAGTCCCAGCACAGATTTATTTGATTACCAAACCCTTCCTTCACCTCTGACAAGACATCTTGTGAATGTGGGGAATGCCAGGCCACACCCTACCACTACACATTAGCGTAAGTGCGTATAACCCGAACGGGTAGTAAGACGCGGTGCTAATAATAATAATAATAATACTAGAAATAGTCCCTAATGTATCCCTACGCCAACAGCTGACATGTCACTGTGGAGAGCTGCAATGAAAACATATGGTAAAGTATGAATATGATAGCTAACCATAGTAATTTAGGCCAATAATATCTATATTTATTCAAGGCCGGGCACAAAGCATATTGTTTTATTCCAATTGAAAAAATTATTATTCACAGCACTTTCACAAAAGGTATAACAAATATAGCTTCAAAATGGCAACCGACCAATTTAAATCATGGGATTGATAATGATGCAAACAAATTCTTTACAAATGTACACCCACGCAGTGTAGACAAATTTTGTATTTAGTTAAATACTTTCAAATACAATAAAATAATTTATTTTGTATAAAAAAAGTAATGTATTTTCTCTTTCCCAAGTAAATACGATATGCCTGTATAGAAAGGTATTGATATATGCACTATATTACACATAGTAGATAACGTTCCAAAACGAAGAATAAGTACTTTTAATTATATTTAAAATATGGTTTCGGTATGGATGGAAAGAAATTATTAAAAGTAATGAAATAGTTTGAGAAAACTTAGTTTACATCATTTTAAATGTAAAATATAACATGTATTTAAAAAACTTATCATCTATAGCAAAACAATGTTCTTTTACATGCGCTGGCAACCCAAAACCTAAACATTAAATTTTCAACTGTCATTCAGGTAAAAAGCTATGGTGAATATTCTAGCCAAGATTTAATATAATAATAACCAATTTCCAAATTGTGTATTTCTACAATGTTATTAAAATTTAAAAATTGGACTGCCTTGTGTGTTGGTTCCTCAAAAGGTTCGTGGGTGACACTGGACAATGGATCGAGCCACATGCAAATTTGACATGTCTGCACTAAGCAACATCTGGTAAAGTTATAGCTCAGGGGGATGGGGTTATTTGACCCCAGTGCCACCAACCATCTCATCCAAGCACGCAGGAAGAAAGTGAATTTCAACACAAGCATTCCTCTGCTCTCCCGACTTAAAGCCAAATGTGCAGCACATCATCTCCTGACTCGCACAGTTTAAACAATTGAATGAAAAAAGTGTAAGTTAAAATTAATGTACAATTTCAAACAACAAACTACCCATCAATTCCAATATTAATGTGATGTCGGACTATGGTACCCACCTGAATACTATTAACACAAAACTTCCCAGTTCCACAAATTTCCAGCCCTAAACACATTTTTAACACCAAGGACTGTTATTTAGACAGAACGTTTAATACATTACTCAAATACTAGCCCAGGTAAAATACAATCTTGCCAATACTCAATAGTTTCAGGAAACAAAAGTGTTAATACATGTTAAATATTAAAATTAAAATTATAATAAGAAATACTATTTTAATAACAATTGTCAAACAAATAAAAATAATAATTAGACAGTAAAATTCACACACATAAACTAAATAAATAAATAAATTGAAAAAATAAGTATAAGAGAAAAATTGATCAAACTTTCACACATACAAACACATCATATTATTTTGATTTCACTGTTTGAAGTACTTTTTGCTAACAATAAGTTTAGTAAACTCAGTTTTTGTTTTTTATAAAATGGAATGATTTGTTATGTAAGTGCTTAAATGGTGCGTATTTCATTGCTAGATGTATGTGACACTCATTCTACTTTTTATCTGTGTATGTGTGTGTGTGTGTGTGTGTGTGTGTGTGTGTGTAGAAACAACATTGTAGCTCGTAACAAGGACACTAAATTACAATTCAAAAACATTTTCAATTCAACTGCCGTCGAAAGTGAAGATCAATAACAACAACAAAACTTTATAGATAACATATTTTAGGAAATTGTAAGCCTTTTTAGTGTGATTTCGAGTGAGAATGGTTTTAAGAACCATGAACCTGTGTTAGAGGTCATCCCTAAACCATGCATGTCAACATATGAAACATCTGCTTTAAAAGTACTAAAGCTAATAAAATAATTAAAATAAAACATGGGTAGTATGAATTATATAAATAACGTTTCAATAAATTACATAGTCAAACCACACTTTTAAAACAAAGTGCAATATTTCATAAATAAAGTATATATTTTTAACTGACAAAATTAATTGCAAGATGGAGGCATTTTAAAAAACTGGCCCGGTCACAGTTGTTGTTGATGATGATGATTATGATGATAATTACCATAATTTTACTCTTTTTATCCATCAAAAATTGAATAAAAATATGTTCATTAATCTGTAAATATACTTTTCATTGATAGAATTATTAAAAAAATATTCAAATTAAAAATAATTAGTTTCAAAGGAGGAAGATGGTTAAAACATCTTTCAAGAGTTGTCCAATATGTGAAGAGAGCAACCCAAACAAACTAACTCTTACAGATCACATTGTGTTAATATCTAATAATATTATGTGTGGGATAACATTTCAACTAGGAAGGGAAGAAAGTGAAACTATTTCTTTGAATATAAATGTAAATTGATTGGATTTATTAATTGTTTAGTACCTTATGATGTTTAGCAAAACAACAATTATTACACTTTCATCAACTTTCAAATAAATTTAGATCTAGTTTATTTACAATCCTGGAAATGTAGGTCTCAGACAAACTAAAGAAAATGTTGGGGAACCATCAGTGACCCGTATAAATAACAAAAATACTGTCACATTCTTTATAAAACTACTATTACTTACAATTATATCTTGCGTCATCGGTTTGAGCCCAATACCAAGACATTGGATAGCTACATATCCCTTCAGACAAATATAAGTCAGCAGTAGAACAAAAGTACCAAATAATCCACTACACTGCAAATTAGTGAAGTTCTACTTATTATGAATTACAATAAAGTACAGTCTCACTATAATGAAACTCGACTGCTGAGGACGGGAAGATCGAGGTTCGAATCTCGGTCGGGTGAACCGGGGGGAGGAGGGGTGTTCCTAAATGGTTTTTCACTCTCCCTCCACGCAAATGCAGGTTCACTTCCTCTAATTTAACCTTTCCAAGTCCTAATCATTAGAGTAATTATTACTTAAAGCGTATAACCCGAACGGGTAGTAAGATATTATTATTATTATTATTATTATTATTATTATTATTATTATTACAGCCCCACTAGTAAGGAAGCCTTGTGATTATGGACCAGTTTTGAGTGGTACTGTACAATCAGTCTCTTTTATCACAAAGAACTTGTAAAAACTTAACAAATCCACAGTTGGTAAATTAGTTTGTTTTCCTCTATTCTTTGGTTAATGACCCTGTCAATACATATATTGTCAATCACAAGCACTTTGAATGTTATTAACATTCGAGCAGTTATGTTCCATGGGATGTGGATATTTGTTATTATGCTTACTGACCAGATTAATTATCTTGTTTAGAAGATGGATCTTATAATTTTAATCATAATTAGAAGTGTTATCTATGGAAAACATCAGAGACAGGTTCGGCAATGTATATCAGGAAGAAGACAAAGTTTATTTGAGAAAGGAGAGTTATTCATAGCCTCAAAGCAAATTTAAAACTTTATAAACAATTTTCTTAGTGGCTGCCGTGTGTCTATAAACAGTCAGCATTCCTTAAGCCTCCAAAATATCACAAAGCCAAGTGTTGCCTCGACTTACTGATTGAGAAACAATGTAAGAGCATACATTTCCATTGAAAACAAAGAGTGTCACTATTACATAAACAGTCAGCTCTTTATCTACAGGCAAATGCAAAAGTAATCATTAAAATAAATACAAGAGGTACTAGGTCCGGTAGAGCAGAACGAATTCAAGCGGTGTGAGGATTAACATCCCCTTGGACCTCTGAATTGATGTTTACAACCAGTTACTCATCATACTGTAGTCCCTGGTTTGCTCCAGTCCTTGATCGACCCAGACGAGTCTAAGGCATCCTGCCTTGTCCAGTTACTCATCATACTGTAGTCTCTGGGTTGCTCCAGTCCTTGATCGACCCAGACGAGTCTAAGGCATCCTGCCTTGTCCAGTTCCTCATCATACAGTAGTCTCTAAGTTGCTCCAGTCCTTGATCGACCCAGACAAGTCTAAAGCATCCTGCCTTGTCCAGTTCCTCATCATACTGTAGTCTCTGGGTAACGAGTCTAAAGCATCCTGCCTTGTCCAGTTCCTCATCATACTGTAGTCTCTGGGTTGCTCCAGTCCTTGATCGACCCAGACCAGTCTAAAGCATCCTGCCTTGTCCAGTTCCTCATCATACTGTAGTCTCTGGTTTGCTCCAGTCCTTCATCGACCCAGAAAAGTCTAAAGCAACCTGACTTGTCCAGTTCCTCATCATACTGTAGTCTCTGGGTTGCTCAGTCCTTGATCGACCCAGACAAGTCTAAAGCATCCTGCCTTGTCCAGTTCCTCATCATACTGTAGTCTCTGGGTTGCTCCAGTCCTTGATCGACCCAGACGAGTCTAAAGCATCCTGCCTTGTCCAGTTCCTCATCATACTGTAGTCTCTGGGTTGCTCCAGTCCTTGATCGACCCAGACGAGTCTAAAGCATCCTGCCTTGTCCAGTTACTCATCATACTGTAGTCTCTGGGTTGCTCCAGTCCTTGATCGACCCAGACAAGTCTAAAGCATCCTGCCTTGTCCAGTTACTCATCATACTGTAGTCTCTGGGTTGCTCCAGTCCTTGTGCTCCTTGCTCGACCCAGACGAGTCTAGAGCATCCTGCCTTGCCAGAAGACTAGTGTATTTAACCTTGAGGTCGCTGTCAGCGAGCTGTTCTCGAGAACTACTTGCCAGGCTGCCACCACTATCACTGACAGTCACCAGATGATAGAAGTTGTTTGTCGGCTCCAGTACTTGACTCAGTGACACTGACGAACTGCAGGAGGATGACAAATACTGATCACCTGCCATAATGTTGTCAACAAACAGCTCAGTGTCTGCTGGTGTCTGGGGGTCCCGGATGGTGCAATCTTGTTTCGTAAAAGCGATTGTCCCCTCTGGAGGTGAGATAGGGGTGGTTTCTACTGAAGAAGGGGAGTCTTCACTGCTCAAAGAATTATTCTCAAAACCATTGGAGTTACCAAAGCCACGGTTGAGGAATTGATGTGAGTTGATGTTGATCCCGCCAGCAGCTGCTGGAGTTGATATCTCGGAGACAAGCGGAGTACTCTCGTCATCACTCTCCAAGTCAACGCTGCCTTCAACCATGGTCTGGACATTGTCCTTCTCAGTCACAGGAGAAACGTTGCGCATGATGCGGTCTTTCAGGCGGTTCAGTTTTTCCAGACTCGACGTAGGAGTGAGGAAGGAGGGGGATACAGAAGTGGACAAGGAGCCCTCGTTCAGGGAATTGCTGGACTTCTTCACTCGGAGGGAGGAAGTGAGGCTACTGAACAGAGAGGTAGACGAAATCGCATGGGGTTTGTTGGCAATGTTCTTCTCCTCTGCGGAGTGTGAGCGGAACGCGACATGATGCTTAGGGGTGGAAGGGGGGGTCAGCCGCTCAACAGAAGCATATATGACGTCATTGCTGAGGACCAACAGAGAAGACGGTCTCTTCTTTTGTTTGACTAGTTTTGTGATGCTCCCTCCACCGTGTGGAGTGTTTGTTCGCTGAAGGAGGCTGTGCAAGGATCCTCTGTGGACCCCTGAAGATGAATCCAGTTTGGTCAATGGTAGTGGAGGCCTGCTGGTAACCAATTGTTTGCGCTGATCCTTGGGGGTGTTGGTTACTGAACTGTCACAGTCAGAGTCAATGCTGATGGTGATTGGCTGCCAGTGGAGGTGGTGGAGGGGGGAGGACTGCAAAATAACCACCTCGGTGTCCCCACTAAAGTCCACCATGCTGTTGCTCTGGCTCGTTGTCCGAGTTCGCCCCAGCTGCACATCTGTGGACATAGCCAAGCAATGACTCTTAACAAAGGCTAGAACCCAAACAAGTTGATATGAAGACAAGCTGTTCACCTTTAGTTCAATGTTTGGAATTATTCCTCAATCTTTCTTTTAAGATATGAATCTAAGTGGCTACCTCAGAGGCGCAAGCATTGTTGTATTAAACAAATGATACTAAATTTAGTTCCCATTTATAAGTATTACATTTAAATTATATTAAATTCAGTCTGTGATACTATTAATTATTTAATATTTTAACTCTTAAGTTGCTGTAGACAATGGAAATATTAACTAAATGTTGATGTTTTGTTATAATCCATTCACTATAACATTCATACATTTAGTTAGGTGTTAAATTAATGGTCTGGGGTCTGGTTGTTAGGTTTACCCAATAACTATATGGGAATAAATTACCCAGCAACAGTAAAAAAGTTCATAAAACAAATTCTCATTCCATTTTTTCTTTCCCCTTGTCTTGAAGCCAATATTTTCTCAAATACTTAAAAAATTATAATATTCTCGAGGATTGGTGGTATCCGGGGGTTTTAACATCCTATCCTTAGTTTGAAAATGTCCTATCCTTAGTTCAAAATCTATTTGTTTAGTTGTCATCAAATCTTCAAAAGCCATCTTTGAATATTTCGGAGTAACCAAAAAATTCATGTGTAGCGTATGTTACTAACTGTAAACACTCAACAAGAGAAGATCGAGGTGTGTACAATGTACATCTCAGGTAGTACACATGCCGCGTAGTTGAGTCATGCGTGAGTATATAGTGCTTGTGCACACAAACTAAAGATAAATGGTACAGTGCACCGCACATACTTCGTTTTGTTGAGAATGGAGAAAAACCCGTAAGATGTGTAAAACAAAATAATAGAAACAAATCGAAAGAAAAAAGTAACATCTCTGCTTACCAAAGAGCATAACAATCAACCCCCCATCTCAACGAGCGCAATTTAAAAATATATTTACCAATCTCAGAAAGTATTGGTTTTAAACAAATATACTTGGAATAAAGTTTTTATTTAATAATATTACAACTTTGAAATGATAAGTTATTTCATATATTGAAGTGTTGCGGAGATATGTTAAAAAGTGCCTGGAAACAAATTTTAATCAAGATTGTTAAAGCCAGTTTTGAAGAAATTACTTTTTTTTTATCTTTTTACCCTTAAGTATACTACCCTTAATTTTAAGGTTGGATTGCTAATTCCAAAAAACTCCTCGGGGAGAACCTTTTAAAAACCCTGAATACCAAGTTTCAGACTGACAAGTAAAATGGCCAAGATACAGTGAAACAGACAAGAAGACTAAAATTTGTTGACAATCACAATACTTCCTCTCTCTGAAGGGTTGCGGGAAAGTAATAAACTGAATGTTTTAGTAGAGCAGTGATCAAACAAATAGCAGAATCTCACAATAAAGAATTAACGTTAAATATACTTTCAAAAATATATTTATAGTGTAAATAATCTACATTTGCACAGATGGACACGCAGACTAAACATCAAGCTGGCCTGGTCTGATTTGCCAATTACGAGGAAGTCTGAGTTCAAATTCTTGTCGGGTGTAGAAGTGATTTCTCACCCTCCCTCGATATAAACTCTCCCTTACTTCCTCAGAAGTGTGATCAAATGAGAATATAATGGACAAGGAATGAGATGCTACTGGGAGCCATGTCTATTTGTTTATAGTTTAGTCTCAGGAGTCAAACAATCACAAATAACAAACAGGTCAGGTCAAATGGGGATTGGGTGGCAAAATATAACAAATATTTTACAACAATATATATTGAAAAATAACACCTGAACATAGGAATTGGAACCTCAAGACCTTTAACTTAGTCCGCCAATTTCTACCATTTTTTCTCCCAGGTCCATTCTGTGTCCAGGGTCATACATCACTCATTAATTAAAGCTAGAATCTGTTTTCGCTGTGTGAGAGCTCATCAGCTAATCTACAACTATTTTAATGTACAAACATACTTTGTTTTACAAATGGAGGCACATTTGAAGCAATAACTTTAAATTGTCGTTAAGTTTTCCTATCCCATTAAACGAGATTTTAGTGCCAAAATCTTGCCCTTTTGCATTTAACAGCTGATATCATGTACTACAGCTATCAACAACTGCACCATTTGACATCATCTCCTGATAAGAATAAATACACCAGCTCCAAGGTCACACCAACCTCAAAACATGACTGATTCACTCTTTAAATTAATGGTTTGTTGGAATAAATATTGAATGTGCATTTCCTAAACATTAAACTATATTATAAGGGTTCCATATTGAGTTAACACAACACCCAAATTAATTCCTAGTAGTTACAATATACATTGTTATTTTAGGCATTGTTTGGAGTGTAACCAAGGACCCATAGACCAAAAACTATTTGATTCAACTAATTTTGTAACTAACTACTGCAGCTATTGGTTATTTTAATCAAGAATATGACACTTGTTTTAGAGGTTTTACGGCTAATGTTTAATGATTTTTTTTATCACCGTGTCTTACTGTTCATTCAGGTTGTGTGCCCACATATATAAATATAATAATTACACTTATGTGTCAGGGATAAGAAGGGTTGAATTTAGAGGAATTTTACCTGCATTTGTATGGAGTGTAGAATAATTTTGGAAAAATCCCCTTAGTGGAAATGAAACCCTGATCTGACCAACAACAGTTCAGTCTATTAGAAGTGTGACACCTTGGAACATGTGACCAATGCGTGGGGTTTGAATTAAAATCAATGCTTTCAAACTTCAGCAGCAGTAAAGTGATGATCCATGACATTTCAACTGTAGTATTTACACCCATCATTCACCATTCAATGCTTCAGTGATTGAATGGTCCAAGACGTTGACTCTCATAAATTACTGGTATGTAGATGACAAGATCAAGGTTCGAATCCCTCTCAGGTGTACTGAGAGCACATATTCTTATAATTCAACCTTCCCTACCCCTAGCTCACTACCATAATCAGTACATAAGAGTATAACCTGAACAGGTAGTAAGACACAGTGAAAAAGAAACACATGCATATACAGATGAATAGTAATTCGCTGATACAGACAGTAACACAAGATTAGGTGGGTTTAAAATTATTTGCGGGGTGGGAGGAGGGGGGGAATCAGGTCTTCCCATAAATCTTGAGAAAGACGACATTAAAGTGATATAGGAGTGATGTGACAACACTTTACCAGAAATTTCATATTTATTGGTGATCAGACAGAGAGAAATGTGAGGTCAGTATTGTGTAAGCAGCATTGATTTAGATACATGAAGATAACTGGAGTATGGTAATGGCTATGGGAGCATCTGACAGTCGAGCCAGACTTGTGGCGAGGTTATATGCTGATCACTTCTCCGGGAGATGTTAATGTAGGGCCAGCATTGTTGAGGATACGAATGTAGGCCCCTATTTGCCATCGTTTGGATTCCCATAGATACCTTCTGTTCCTTGAAGCAGTCTGGGCTGCTGGAGGGAGTATTATTGCTTGAATGACAACTACTTAATAAAGTCACCCTCCCAAATCGGTGGAATGGCCATCAGACCTCACACCACTCAACTTTTTCTTGCAGGGTCACCTTGACGTTCTGGTGTACCCACCTGACGACCCATCATAATCTCCTGAGGATGTGGTACAAATCCATGTCACTGTTATGACAGTTGAAGTAAACATGTTTCGTCGCATGTACACCAAATCCATATGGTGTTGGAGCTATGCATTACCATGTGAGGATCAACTTTCTAACATCAACTGTGGACTAACAATATATGTTTAATGTAGATTTCAGTCAGGTACAGAGTTGTCACATAACCCCTCTAGATTTAATGTCATTTTTCTCCAAATGTATGAGAAGAACAGATTTTTTGCAAATAATGTGCTAGAGTTATTTACCCAACTCATATATATATCCGCGAATTACTACTTACCTTTTATAGCAACAACAAAATAAGTTTTATAGATTAAAAACAATTGTGTTGATATATTGTTTTAAATGCCCTAGTTGGTAGAACTATACCTATTGATTGACAAATGGTCCAGGGTTTGATGACAAGATAAGAGACACCTGTATACTCTATTTACCTTGCTTGGTTCTACTATGATGTAGTTTATAAGATAGGACCATAGTGTAAACAGTCAAGGTAAAACTGGTATCTTGCTTAGTTCCACTATGGTGTAGTTTATAAGATAGAGCCATAGTGTAACAAGTCAAAGTAAGACTACCTTGCTTGGTTCAACTATGGTGTGGTTTTAAGGATCGTCATAGTGTAATCAGTCAAGGTAAGACTGCTACATTGCTTAGTTCCACTATGATGTAGTATATAAGATAAGGTCATAGTGTAATCAGTCAAGGTAAGACCACTATCTTGCTTGGTTCCACTATTGTTTAGTTTATAAGATAGAGTAATAGAGTAATCTGTCAAGGTGAGACTGCTAACTTGCTTTGTTCAGCTATGGTGTAGTTTAGAAGATAAGGTCATAGTGTAATCAGTCAAGGTAAGACTGCTATCTTGCTTAGTTTCACTATGGTGTAGTTTATAAGATAGCCATAGTGTAATCAGTCAAGGTATGACAAATGCTTTACAGGGTAACAGTGTACAGCAAATTGTAATAGACATTTCCCAAGCAGTCTCTATTAGTTGTAAAGTCCAACTTTCCTACAAAGGGACTTAACTGACAACTACAGTAGCCCCATGGCTTCTTTGGTGCTGACTGACAGCTCACAGCTGACAGTCAACATTTAGCTATATACCTAAATTTTGACTGTCAGAAGTGAAAGCTGCTAAACACATGTTTTTGCAGCTCATATGGTTCAGTGTATGTATACATAATTTGGTCTGGTAACTTTTCAAAGCCGTCAGCTGTGAGCTGTCAGTCAGCACCAAAGAAGTCATGGCGCTACTGTAGAACAGTTACTAGATCTACTGACATGTATTCTATACCTATAAAATAACAATAATAACATAGTAACATGTTATCGTCGGTGACCTGGCGGTCAAGGGGTAAGGTGTCAGACTTCTATGCTGGCGGCCGGGGTTCAATCCTCGGTCCCGGCACATATTTATCTGATTACCAAACCCACCATTACACATTAGCGTAAGTGTGTATAACCCGAACGGGTAGTAAGACGCGGTGCTAATAATAATAATAATAATAATAATATGTTATCAGTGTTGACAACAAGCAAAGAACCAAATTAATCCTGCAGAGGTTGTTCCCCAATCCTTGAAACTTGCCAGTTTGTTTCAGCCCCATAGGATGGAACTTGTAACTACGGGGTACATAGCTCATTCCCTCATTGGTTCATATTTGCACATTGCATACATTGTGTATGTGTTAGTAAATAAACAATATTACTTATTTCCCAACAGCCACAATAGTTCTCGCTGGTGTTCATCAACACTTGTTTTCACACACTAATGGTTCAAATGCCACAAACTCTGTAACGATGCATTGTGGGTAGATATGCTTACAATGATAGTTTAATCTAGAAGAGCACTGCCGATAATATGCACCCAACCGTACAGACACAAATTTTAGTGTGTGGTTAGCAAAATTAGCAAATTTGATTTTGTCTTATCACCCATCCAGGCTGTCTATTTAATTACACCAGTGGGTTAAGGATGAGAAAGGTAGAGTTTGAAGGAAATATATCTGTATTTGCAAATCAGGAGACTTGAACCCAAACCTCATAACCATTAAGTCATGCTAGAGGAGCTTGAGGTATAGTGTGTGCCCTCCGATGTACATAATGAACAAATATACACATTGTCTTTTATGTGAAGATAGTTTAAAACTCGAACATTGATAAAGGCCTACGTTTAGAAAGTGCACAGTAAACTAAATCTTTTAGCATTATTACTATTTGACAAAGCACAGTCCAATAAATATTTGTAAATAATAATAATTATTATTATCATAATAAAAAACAATAATAATTATCATAATAAAAAAATTAATAATAATAATACTTAACACCATGTCTTACTACCCGTTCAGGTTATACGCTTAAGTACTACTTATGCTAATGGGTTAGGAATTGGGCAGGTTGAATATATAGGAAGTGAACCCCCATTTTTCTGGAGGGAGAGCGGAAAACCACTTTGAAAAAAAAAAGATCACCTGAGCAAGATTAGGACCTCAATCTCCCCACCCTCGGTAGTCTAGCTCAACACGAAACGAGCGTGTTAACTACGCCACTGAGGCGGGTAAATATTTTTAACCTTGTCAACGTAAGCAAACCTAAAACTCAGGCATGTAGAAAGTAGTGGCCAAAAGGTGGTGCAGTTTGAACAGATCGAGAATGGCCAATATCAAAGAAACAACACAAAGAATAGTCCAATAAAAGGAAAGCTCTTCAAACAAAATAAAAGCAACATGCAAGAGGCAATGCAACACAATTATGCGCTTTTTTTAAACATAATACTAGACAAGCTTTTATTGGTTGATAAAAAAACCAGCTCCATGATATAGAAATATCTCACAATTAACAATCTGATTTTTAGTGATCAGTAGAAAAATATTTAACAGAGAAAATGTGACTAAGTTTCTATAATGTACAATTCTCTAAAAACTAATATTTATAGGACAGGTAGTCTTTATTTACACAACATATTATATACATTAGAGTAAATGTGGGTTTTAATACTAAATTGAGACAGGCACAAGAATCTTAGTTAAATAAAATAGTTCATCAGCTATAACTCATATTTATAAATATTATCAAAATATACACACAGATCTATAAATGCTTCATCATTTGCCATATTTCTTAAAGTGACTTCATATTTTTTGATGAATAGAAATAAAACATAGTCAAATATAAGATGTACAAATAAAATATAAGACATTGATTTCCATGGGTAGTTCTTTCGTGTCTTTGGGTACAACCAAGAATTTGTCTGTAACTTTGATATCCAACATGTTTTAAATATTGTGAGATAAAGATAGAAGCATCTAAAATAATGCTTATATTTTTTCAATAAAATACATTTTAAAATGTGTAGTGAAAAGAAGAAATATAACCAGAGTTTAATATTAAAAAAAGTTTCAAATATTTGTCAATTTTTGAAACCATGTTTTTGACAGAATGACCACTGCATATGTGTGACCAAGGGGGGTGTGTGGGTGGGTGTCAAATCAAGTGATGAGGGAAGTACGTGGAGAATGTACTCATAACCATAACAAAGAGAGTAGACAAGCAACCAATAGAGAAATAAACAAAATAATAGGCTATACTTGAAAAATAAACATCTGTTAGAATAAAGTAGAACATCAAAAAAATATTTTGCAAGGGTCACATTAGCCGAGAAAATCTCTCACAAAATAGTTGCAATTTTATTAATAGTTTGCACTTTACAAAAGCAAAATTTGATTTCACATTTGTTTACAAAATAATGATAGTTTTAAAACTCTATCTGGACCAGCAGGAAAGTTAAAATTTAAACTGTGAAAACCAAACAAAGTAAATTGTGAGCTTTGTTCATCTTTTTCACTTTGTAAGTCATATTTGTTCTCATTTTCTTGTTTTTTGAAGGGAAATTAGGTTTTACAATAAAAAAATAATATTTTTCTTAAAAAATGTTGCCTTAAAAATTATACTTATAACCTTGAGACTTCGAGATTTGTACACCACTGCATCCAATTTTTCATCATTTAAATGAGGAAAATTTGTTCAGGATGGGTTTTTCATGGTATAAGTAACAGATTCAATTTTGTCACTCTCTGTAGACTCTAGAAGGTGCACGAAATGACTGCCACAAAGTTAGAATGGGGCGCCAGGGGGCAGAGCCCTCTAGAAACAAGGATGAGGAGATTCGGGAAAGGGGAAGAAGACAAAAATTGGGAGAGATATCTGTCGTAATATTCACTTAAATCCCTTTTGAGGCCCACAAACATATTGTGCCATTATAATGAGAAGAGTAAAATTAATTAAAACAAAGAAAACTTCATGTTTGCAAAAATCCCCCTGATTGTTTCATGCATCTATAAGTATATTTAATACACTAATGTTCAACATTTATTAAAATATCACAGACAGTGATCAGTGCTAGCCAAGATCCTGCTCAAACACATTCATAAATACACAGGAATGCTTTTTCTGGAAGACCAGTTGAAAATAATACTAGTATATTCCCTTCCCACAATGAAAATTGTCTCCCTGAACAAAAGTTTGCATAATATTTGTGTATTCCACAGAGCACAAAGAAGGAGGAAACATTGTTCAAGTAAGAACTATTCTGCTCGGAGACAAAGCCAGGATATTCCTGCACCAGGACCAGATGGACCCACATTACTTGCAGTGTTGCCATGCATTTAGCCCTATGCCGGAAAACTCCGTGTTATGTTGCGGGAAGCACGTTTCGAGGAAAAAATTGAGAATTCTTGGTTTCTAAAATAATTATTTTGGCTTTGTAGCTCTTTTATATTAAACATTAGGAATATTAAATATTTGTTTTCACTCCTTAGAATAGTTAAATTAGCAATGTCTTTGTCTACAAATAGTTATAGAATTTATTTTTATTATAAATGAATATATTCCTTGAATAACACCAATATGACTAAACGTTGGTTTAGTAATACCGGATAAAGCTCGTGTATGCCAGCTAACTGCGCACCAATATGGTAGGATTTGTGCATCTCATACTGTCAGATAACAGCATACCAGGGGTCGAAGGAGGGCTCAAAGAGGACTGT
The DNA here is from genome assembly GCA_902141385.1 of Timema californicum. NCBI lineage: Eukaryota > Metazoa > Arthropoda > Insecta > Phasmatodea > Timematidae > Timema > Timema californicum. The sequence goes on from CABFOW010004422.1 coordinate 43,992, forward strand.
CGAACTCGTCGCACAGGTCCACCACGCTGCTCGACACCGACTCACCTAGTTCTGTGCCTGGCGGGGCTAATCCGGTTTCCTCAGTCTCTTCCATGACATCTTCGCAAGCCTCCTCATTTAGCGTCTGTAGGGCCCCACAGATCATCTGCTCCTCAAGCGTCACCTGCGGACAAAGAAGTGCACTTTCTGTGTCATCTCATTCAAACACTTCTATGTGACAGATGAATGCATGACCCCAGACAAAATAAACAAAATACACACACTTCCTTTCAAACTTACAAATCGTTAAAATATTTTTAATTTATTGAGTAGTGGTAGCATGTTTCTTAATTTCTGTGTCTACAAGCATACTTATTATCATGCTGCAATGATGGTGGTAGCTATGCCACGAGATAGGGGCAGATATTTTGTGGTGCAAAAATTACAGGACAATATAGATATTTCTTTAAATTGAGAAAAGGTTTATTTTTTATAGAAGCATCTGTTTAACAAAACTAATAAAAAAAATGGTCAAAGAGTAACTGCCTGGTGGTCGAATGGAACCAATGACGCACTCAGAGGTGTCCCTCCTGAAAATAGTTCTAGTAAAATCTTCAGGCAACTACATTTATAAGAAGGAGCCACTGGAAGTATAATTAATTGTACGTGATTCTGATTATTAGCGAAGCCTAGGCAATGGAAATAATCTTTAGTTAAGGATAAGCGAACTATGTTCCTTGCTCTTTCCACGACTCACAACAATGCACTCAATAGTAGTTTATACACATTTAACATCTCATCTACTTAGACCCATGGCACGAGTTATATGTGTGATTAAATGATAGTATTTTTCATCCAATTAGCACAGAAAATATTCTTTATGACATAAAATATTCCCATTACATCAAACATACAAAACTGTGCATTACAGACAAACAAATGAGACTCCATCATGCACTTTGTGAAGCAGAACAAGTTTAAGGATGTCACAATTGTCACAATTTACACAATTTAGTGTGAAAAATAACAGACACACAACTATTATTAACATTAAATATTTTACAGTCCAACTTTCATATGAAGAAGCTTATGTGACAGTTATAAACTTTACTACAATCTAATATTAACACTAAGCCTGTTATGTGAGAACTGTAAATTCATGTTGCAACGATGGTGGGAATACAAATATTACAAATTGTATTCACATTCTTAGTTTAGTGTAATGTGAAGATAAATTATACAATAATTCAAAAGAAAGTATTATTGGAAGTTTTTGAAAAATTTTTGGATTAATTTTTAGTTAATAAATCAAATAGAACATATTTTAGAATGCCAAATTTAGTGCCTTTCAATCGGTGTTCATGGTCGAGAGTGGGCTTTATATAAAAAACAAAGGTTATATCTACTTTCATGTATTCATACATCAAGTCATGTGATCTGCAGCTGTAACTTTTGATAGACATTATCTATAACAATAATAATAGAAATAGAGTGAAATGTTGTTAATGTTAACAGCAAACAAATATGTTAGTATTTTCTGAAAATGTTTTCCTACAAAAATCCTGCACAGTTAAAATAATTAGTCGGAGTGGATGTGAACCAAGGAACATAAACCAAAAACTATAGAATGGTTCCATACCTAAGTTGACATTACTGTGCTACATCTAGCTTGTCTTATCTGTCACCACAGACACCGATCACTGCCCCTTTAGGTTATCACTGCTTTATTCAGAGGAGCTGGTGAAACAGAGGCACAGCTAACATTACTCCTCGAATGAGGGGAAATAATCTAAGGAGGAGTGAGGGGGGATGGCAGAGAAGGTCACTTAAGAAATAAAACAACTGTTAATACTACCATGTTTAGAAAATTAAACTAAACATATCTCCTGGAGCAATATTACATTTATTTTTGACATAGATCTAAAAAAAACCTTAATTAGCCCACCCCATTATTAAAAATGATAGGCATACAGTTTGACAAAGACTGCAGACTTGTCACCAGAAAGGCAAGTACAAAAAATACATATCACAAAGTAGAACCTCTGCTCATGCGAGGCCAGACAGTATTTACAACCAAATAAACAAGCGTTACATCGACATTAACATTTGGTTTGGACAACTGACGCTCACAAATATCAGTTTAAATACATGTGAACACAATTTGTACTACAAAAAAGCTGTACTTGAGTCATTGTCGCTATTTTTTTGATAGATTTGAGTAGTTGACAATTTCACAAGTCCAGCACATCCTATGTTAAAACAAGGAGTGATGTAATATTCCCAGGAATGAGACGGACCTGGATATCTCAGTTGTAGAGCAACAATTCCCACAGCCAAGTTATATTCAAATCTATATTTATTTTAATGTTTACTATGTTCAAGATAGTTTTAGACACCGACATTGTTTTATGTCTTCCATTTTAAAACATGTTTGTTTGGTTCTGGTAGTTAGGCCGATATATGGACCTACAGGCTTTGTCAAATACATATAACACAATCAGTATTAAATTAAACATAACAAGTGAAACAACCGAGAACACAAATAAATGACTGCTTGGAACACAGTTTAAAACAAGAAGTTAATGTAAGATACTAATAAGCCCAACTGTCGCAAATTTTATCCATTTGATCTAAATTGATTCAGTGAATCCATCAATGTATATAGCTATACCAGAAGTGTAATATACTGACTAATTAGTATTAAAACTATAAATAGAGCATGAGTGACCACACTGGACTCATCGGCAAGAGGTCACAGTTTGATACTGTATAGAGGGCTTTTTCCAAATTATAAATACCCAGCCTTCCTTAAGAGTTAATGTAGAACCTCCACTCTCCACTTCCTTCTCACCTACACTACATAGTTCAGTCACTAGAATACACTAAACAAAACACTACATACTAAAATCTACTTCTACTACTGTCCCAAAGGTAGCTAGCTAACTAATGTGCACAACAAACACAATGATTACATTACAACAAGAATGGTAATCATATGTGTACATACCGTACCTGGTACTGTAGCGCGCCAGAGCCAGCAAGAGATAAACAAACAAGGGAGTTAGGTTGAGTGAGATAACAACGCTTACAAACATTTCAAGGTCAAGAGAATGAAATAAGACTTCCTTAACAACTATCGTAAGTTATTAACAAGACAACTATTAACACAGAGTAGAGGCTCAATAAATACACAACAGAGCGGAAACATTGTCCACTAATGTGAGGAACATCTTATTATCACTCAGTGAGACAGAAATAAAGGAGTTTCTCTCTCTCACTTATCATCACTCCAAAAAAAGTTGAGGACATCCCTCTTACAACACAATACCATCCTGGTCTACAACGTATCAACACCATCCTTAAAAGTGGTTACAAATTCCTAGCCATTTCCACCCAGACCCAAAACCTTCTTAGTTCACCCCCAAGAGTCACTTTCAAACGACCACCCAATCTCCACAATATTTTAGTCCATCCCAAACTTCCTGACCCTAAGAGAATCCGAGAAAAAACCGACTACCAAAGGTTCATACCCCTGTGATAGCATCCGTTGCAGCACATGTGGAATTCACCTGCCAGCTATATCCTTCAATAGCCAAGTAACCAAATTGGAATACAAAATCCCTGGTTATTAGAATTGCAAAACCAATAACTTGATATATCAACTACAGTGCAAATCATGTGATGCCAAGTATATAGGCCTTACTACAGGTTCTCTCAGACAGCGAATGAACAATCATCGTTTTGACACAAACCCCAAAGATCCGGACAAACCTGTACCCATTCATGTTGGTACCCACAACCAGAACTTTCAAACCTGCTACACCACCAAAATATTAATAGCATTTCCCAAACAGTGCAACAGTTCTCAGCTTAGACAGTGGGAACTGGCCCACCAATGAATTACCACCAGGCCTCAACAGAAGATGGTTTCTTTCTTTCTATAAGATTATCATTTTCAAATTATTATTATTATTATTTTAAAATATTAATATCATTCTTTGAATACTAATCATATCCAAGAAATGTATCTTTACTCCCAAAAACAGTTGAAACAATGTGTTTAACAGTTTTTCTTTGCATTCAAAATGGAGTAATCCTGTGTTTGTGTTATCTGTACTCTAGTCCTTCTTCTGTGTGTTTGATAAAGCGACAATGCCGAAATATTCTATTTGTGTTAAAATGTGTGTGTGACTACTACTACTATAGAAGACAGAAGAAAGGAAGATGTCACCTTTGTGCATTGGATTCTATGATTCCTTTCTTCATCAAATTTATTATTAGTAGTTTATTTTTCCTTTTTCTTTAGTTTTATCAATTTCCTTTCTTATAAAATGATCATCGCTCAGTGAAATCACATATTTTTTGACAAGGTTTCTACTGATCCCAAACATTTCCTTTATTACAACAGAGGCTAGCCAAATTAAATAAAGGTATTACATTTTATTAAATTTAGTTCTTTAAAAATATATCTCGGCAAGTAAGATGAAACAGGTCACAAGGAGACTGGGGTTTGAATACTGGTTGGGTCTGCCGAGTGCGGTTCCCCCCTCCCCTTTAGGCCCTTTTAACATTTAGTTACTATTTATCTTTTTTATATTCTGTTACTTTTGGACGAATGTACAGTTAAGATGGTTAAAAACACAATATGGCTTTTGTAATAAAAAGAACAATTTACACTTCACACTGCTGCCACTGGAGAGAAGAACACAGTCCCCACTTGTACACCCCTGCCACTGGACAGAGATTCCTTCACCTAGGTTTAATTCTGTCTGAGCTCATCAGGAGGGGGCGGGAAACACAAAGTCATAGGAAATTAAAAAAGAAAAAAAGGAATTTTGTAAAAGAAGGAGAGAGGATCAGTGTGGATCGAGAGACGAAACAAATATATGAAGGTAGAGTGTGTGGATCAAAAGAAAGGGGTAGACCATGAAAGACGTGGCTAAATGTTGAAGACGAATGTGGGAAAAGAGAAACAATGATAGTTTTAAGAATAAAAGAGCATGTATGACTCGGTGTATGGATGTGTTGAAGTGAAGAGAGAATGGAAGGATAGGGATTGTGGAGAAAGTTAGTGAAAATGATCAAGTACGGAGTTATTTTTGAGCTATTAGCCCAGTGTATTGCCTACACCATAAGGGAACAGTGTGATTAGGTATTTAGATAATACCTCAAAAAGTAAAGCGTTTTATCTTAAAAAGATGAATTATATTTTACAAGATTGTGATTAAAATTTGAGAGTCAGGATTCAAAGGTAAAATTAAGTTTTGGATGTGTAAAAAAGTGGATTCGAACCACCACTAATTGAAACCCCTGAGATATTGTAACCAAACTACCAACAATAGGTCTGAAGATAGTGTCACCTAATCGATACATCACCGAGGAAACTAGAATTACATCCCAAGAAACTTCAAGAGAATACATATAACGAGAAAATGGAATCATCCTCAAGGAACATTAAAGAACATGTGGCACGACAGAAGAACCCAAGAAGACTGCACCAAGTATTTCTGGAACCAACAGATGAAGTGGTCAACAGTTGCGGAGGAAACATACTGTCCTTAACTTGGCTGGAGGACCGGAGAGGGGAGGGGTGGCTAACTGTGGCAGGGGAGGGAGGGCTGGTAGGTGTTGTGAAGACCACGATGCACACCCACACACCCAGGAGCAACTTCAACCTCCAGACAAAATACCACAAGGGGGACATTATTTATGCCAGTTGGAATGAGGTTAGGTGGTTCACAATATTACTATATTAGGACTTAAGTCTAGAATATTTGTTATAGTCATAAACTAACTTAAATCGCTAATGTTTATTCAAGTATGGTACTGGTACTTACTAAGCATGGCTACTAATGTTTTAAATACATTCACAATTATTATCTATAGGTCTTTTGAAAATTAAAAACCACCCAAATCTAAAAGGATATCCAGGAATCAGAAAAAATAAGAAAATTCTCAAAGTTTTGAAATATACCTAATTTATTTTAAATTCACTATGCAGATAATTACGAGATAAACTCAAAAACCAGACTCCAATCAATTAATTCACCCTTTATCTGAATTTACAAGTGTTTAATAAATGCATTATAACAAAACAAAAAATTGACATTAAGTTGCCATTTTTATTTTTGATAGCAACTTAAAAGTAATTAGTCCTTCCGCACTTCAGTCGTCAAATGGTCTAAGGCAGAGATTCTCAAAGTGGGGCCCTCGATGTTCATCCAGGGGGCCCATGAGATTATACAGGAAATTCGTGACAAACATTTATATATTTTTTAGATATGATAAAATTTTGTATAAACAAGTAAATAACTGGTATATTTTAAAAACAATAGCGATGCCTTTTCATATTAGAGCCCAGCCAGAAAGTGAGGCTGAAAAGTAGGGTGCAGGCCATGCCCCTTGTGCCCATGTCTTTGAGAGGAACATTTGGGCATTCATTTTTAGTTTTAGTTGTCTCGTCAGCCAACACAGAAACTTTCATAAAAAACAATCAATATCTGTCTTTTCTGACACCTAATCTGTGTCAGCAAGCCTTTTCTGTTCTTTGTGGTATAAAAATTGTGAAGTGAAATAGTTAAGTGTGGAATGAGACTTTAGGAGATGGTGAATAAAATTGCTATGGATTTCAATGATATTTCCAAGTCCCACTAAGCAGTTCAACTACTCACATTAATTATCAGCGATTATAAATGTACAGATATAATACAGACAGTAATGTTATTTTAATTTTAATTATTTTTACATTAAAAATTATAACCAAAAAATAAATTAGGACTAATTTACCCCTATTATATACTTATGATTCTCATTTTTTTAATCAAACATCTAGGTGTTTGCGAATCAGCCGTTCCCTGGTTAGACTAAGAAGTTTTGAGATCCACAAGTTCTAGGGCGCTAGTCCCATAATATACTAGACTGCTGATAACAGGGAGATCAAGACTCGAATCCTGGTCAGTTTTATCGAGGGTGTGGTTATCTCTAAAAGGTTTTACACCCTCTCTTTACACTTATTGTGAGTACACTTCCTCTAAATTAAACCTTTCTCACCTTTATTCAACGTTCCTCATACTTAACACATTAGTGTGATTAGTTAATAAGCATAGACCTGAGCTATCATCCTAGGAAATTAAAACGCTAATAAACCAAACATCCCTATGTGCGAGTTAAGTTCCATATTGACCAGGGTTTCTGTGTTGTGAATGGGACAAGTAATGTCCCCTTTAAAGGAATCACAATATAAATCTTTCAAGACTTTCTTATGTTTTATAGAAAGTTGTTATCAGACTGAATGTTTCTAATGCTCAGGTATCAAAGTTGCTGGCGACCTGTGATGAGTCGGGCATCTTGTGTTTGTGGTGTCCCAAAGAAGGATTATGGGTCATCCAGAGCAAGTACACCCTCGACCCGCATGGTAGGCGAGGGGCCTGCATCATAATAGACTTGACCTGGTCTCGGGACGGCTTGTTCCTCGTGGTGCTCCTCCGCGCATCAGTGCTCGTGGTAGTCAACACAAACCCGCAGAGCAATGAGGTGTTCCCTCCTGTTCGGACACTCGCCCACCAAAATGTCACTTGCCTCACCCTCTCACCAGACAACCTGCACGCAAATATTGGAACCAAAACAGCGTCAATCCTTAATGTTGGTATAGAGGAGCCCCATCATGAAGCGTTGAGGTGGATTGCCACAAGAAGAAGTGCAGCCCCGGTGACTAAGCTGTCTTGGAACTGCTCCAGGTTCTACAGATGCAACGAGGCAGAGCCCCGGAAGTTTTCACACCATTTACTGGCCACGAGTCTAAATAATGGACTCATCTACTTAACAAGGGGCTGCCAACACGACCGGATGGGAGTGATTTTGACAGATCTGCTCGATGTTAACATGGAGTGGAATGAGCAGGGAATATTCTTAGCGGCAGTCGGACGAGACAAGAGGAAACCTGCACTTGCACTAAGGATTTACTCAGCGCTTGGGCGCAAACTCTATGACATTACAGTCCTACCAGTCCCAAAAGGGTGTAGCGACTCCCTCTTGAGGGCACAACTCGTCTGGGGGCACAGCGGCACTCGACTGTTCATGGCCCTTGGACAGGAACTTCGTGTGGCACAGCTGATCATGGCTCGAGGTGTACCAAGTTTGGAAAGGTTAAGCTTCCTAGAGGTTCGTAAGCATGTCTACACCTCAGCAAGTGTGTGTTCCTTCAATCTCCCACATGTTCTTAACAAGCAGCTAGTTGCAGAGACACACAGAACAATAACCTGCTCTGCCCCTAAGGGTCCAGTTGGAAGCTTCCTTTTATGTCCCATTCAACAGAACACATTTGTCCACTGTACACTGAGACGCAACAATTATATGAGCTACACCCTCTGCACTGAGCATTTGGGAAAGTTGATTCCCATTTTGAAAGCTGAAAGAACGCCTGGATTTAAGATTCAATTTGTAATTTATGATCTAAGAATCCATGAAACAGGCTCAATTTTTGACAATGAGGATAGTAGCAGATATATTCCTCCAAAAGAGAATGTTGATGTCCAAGCTGTGAAGATACAAAGAACAATGGCTAAACTTACTTCTAACTTGTGGAGGACTAAGTTCATGCTCAATGCCTCAGATGCCTCGCCCCCACAAATATTAGGAGAAGTTATATACAAACCAAATTTTCTACATTTACGTCCATGGGAAATAAAGTTTATCATCGGTCAAATAAATCCCAAGGACATCACAAAAATAGCAAGTACTGAAGTAACAACTTCAGGAATTTATTGTGATCCCGCAGATTTGGAAACAACGAGCAAAGTTTTATTTATAAATTTGGCAACTGACCCGCCAGCATGGAAATATCAGCAGCACACACCAGTGGTAGATTTATGTTGCGAGAACTTGCAAAGCAACTGTTGCTTGCACTGCAATATAAGAGTACGAAGAAACTTGACATTTTCAACCTTTATAAATGACAAATACAATCAAAAAGACTTAGCCATCTCCACCATACAGTCTATTTTCAATATATCAGCGGCAAAAACTAGCGGGATTGAGAAAATGTTAGTTGTAGAAGCTTTGTCTATCAGTCAGTACAACGCTTACTTGAACCGGATCAATAGAGTGCTCGGCATGTCAGCAGAACTTAGTGAGGACCCAGACAAGTGCAAACCTATATGGAGTCTACCTCATTCTCTGGAAATAAGGAGACATGAGCTGCCGTTTTATGATTATAATATAACTTTGTACAGAACTCACTCTGTCGCTGAACAATATTCCTCAAAGCACCTCAAAAAAGCTATAAGGAAGCCCAAGCTGCTTCAAAGGTTTATAAAACAAATATTCTCTGACCCCCTAGAAGAAGTCACAAGGTTGCCAGTGACCGAGAAGATCACCCTGACCAATAAACTTCCTGAATGGAGTGACCTCTACTCTGTTTATCAACTAAACTTCAGGAGTCGAGTCATGATCAGTTCAGAGAAGAACTGTCAGTTTGAATATGATAAAGCTTTGGCACTTCAGTTTGGCAGAGTTTCGAAAAACGTGTTTACACTGGACTTTTCTTATCCTTTTTCACCAATACAAGCTTTCGCTTTGGGACTTTCTTGTCTGACACGTAATATGAAGTAAAAAAAAGTAAAAAATTGAAAAAAAAATTGTTTTTAAGAATTGATTTTGGTTTAAAAGTGATTCTAAGAAATATTGATTGTATCGTGTCTGGTTGTGTTAAAAGATTAAACCACAAGACTTAGTTTATAATTAGTTCAATTATGCTGTAATAATAATAATAATAATAATAATAATAATAATAATAATAGCAATAAATAATAGTAATAAATAATAATTAATAATAAATAATAATATTAATGATAATAATAATAGTTGATAGAGCATCAATAATGAGGTAGATAGCATTCACAAACAATTTAGTGAATTAACTCAACGTGTACAAGTCGTAAAGTCAGACAATGAAACTGCACTAAAATAGTTTAATCAAATAAAACACAAGAATACACTAAGCATAAAAACACAAAAGTAGCTTCTGCAAATATTTAAACACTTATGATTATCATTTTCTAATTAAAAATATTAAGTTTAGAACTCATAAGTCTTTCGAATCCTTAAGGATATTCGAGATTCGAAGGTAAAGTAGAAATTTGGTTTTGTAAAATAGTGAATTCATCCCAACTGTATCAAAAACCCTTTGCTTCACTGTCAATTGTAATGATGAATGATCAAATTAGCACTTCCAAAGGAAATAAAATAATACAAAGATGTTTAAAAATGAGGTGGCCCAATGGCTAGATAATTTTATAATAAAGGAAATTGATAAAACTAAAGAAAAAAGAAAAATAAATTATTAAGAGTAAATTTGATGAAGAAAGCCTGAAGAAGATGTCACCTTTGTGCATTGGACTCTTCCCACATTTTTCTTCTTTCCCTAGGTGGGCTTTCTTCATCAAATTTACTCTTAATAGTTTATTTTTCCTTTTTCTTTAGTTTTATCAATTTCCTTTATTATAAAATAATACAAAGAGTTAATTTCTCAAACTAAACAACAAACAATGGGTCTCTCTTCTCTTATAGAGAACTCACCCATATTAGTAGGTCTACGTGTGTGTGTGTATCAACGGCCACAGACAGTTCAACATCAACAAAATACTACAATCAACGTTTAACATATGTTGGTGATATTTGTGTGTGCATACCTGCTTCTCCATGATTGTTTGTTTATTGGTCGTACGACTCTCGCTCCTAGAGGTAGACTTGTCTTTATCATTTGGGAGAGAGGGTGATTTAGAAAGGGACACTAAAACAGACAATAACTAATTAATACACATTTAATTTAACACTATTATAAAATTAAATTACCATTTATTGAAAAAATATAATTTTAGTAAAAGAAGATTTTATTTTTGTGTTCCATGTCTTGATACCCATTTGAACAATCTGAATATTTAATCTACTATGATAAAGATGAGAAAGGTATATTTATAAGGAATGTATCAACATTTGTGGGAAGGGAAAGATTTGAGCACCAACTAGTTTATCACCAGGATACCAGATAGTACAATATCGACACATTTAACTGCATGCTCACTGGTCTAACAAATTCTAGTGTTTTTCAACAAGAACATTGGTGCGAGACCTTTTCTCTCCGGGAGTTGTGGTGTGGCATGAGGTGAGGGGACAGCGAAACGAACATTCTTGTAGTTGAGTTCCTCCTGGTGAGAGAAGCAGGTGAGTTCTTGCTCTCGCAATGACACAACAATCATCCGAAAGAGTTCCCAGTCACCGAAGTTCATTTGCAGCACCTGGCAGTTCCGAACAATCATTTTAACAAAGTTACAAAGGGTGGAAGCCGTGAATCATTTAGGAGATTCGAGGAGTTGAAAGCCCTAATTACTTCTTATTGGTAGTTCAGACCCAAACTTAGCAACAAGACCCCAGACCAGTAATTTAACAACTGAATATACTAATGTTATAAGGATGGACATAAACAAAGAGCACTTCATCTCATCGTTAACTATATGAGACACACCTTCTTGAGTTCCTCTAGATCACAGTGCAGTAGCACTCGACCACTGATGTTGTTCTCCCGCATCACACTAACGTATTGAGGTGTTGACGGCGAGTTGAGATCCTCGACCTTGGTGAAAAGATCACAGACTCCATCCACAGACAAACTCGACAGTTTCACATCCAGCACTTCTGACTGTGAACCATACAGGAGGAAATATAAGAAAGGACAAAATGGAGGCTGTGATGTGAAGCACTTAACCTTTGCTTCAAATATTCACCAGTCTTGAATTTGATTAGAAAAATGTTTGGAATAGAGCAATGGGCTAGATCATGGTTAGAATAAGGAGGGGGTAGCCACGAGGGGTCTGAGAAGATTCAAATGGTATACTATTTGGTAGCTTGAATCAAATCATACTAGAAAAAAATCAATTTGGTTTTAGGCCATTACAAATCTCACAATTTTCCTAAATATGTTAATATATTTTAAATAAAAATAACCCTTGTGAGGTAGAGTAAATGTTTGCTAATTATTATCATATTGACTGGATATTAAGGCCACTTTATTCCAATAACAGCCTTTATAACATTTTTGTACACCCTATAATACATAATAAATGCATTAACTTTGAGGACTGAAGGACTAGGATAGAGCAAATATAATGTTTTTATTATAACACTAACTCTTTTTATTAACACCATCATTTTAGCATATTTAACTAGGATATGATTCGATAGATGTCTAATAGCCAATAATTTACCTGAGAGAAACTGGAGTACAAAGTGTTAGGACAAATAAATATAAAAACATATTTTTAAACACTAGCAAAGACATAGTCATCGTTGTCTGCTTTCAGACTGTGGCCGTGTCATTTTAGTAAAATGCATCCGCGCCCTCCATATTCCTCCTCTATTCTTCCACCATTCTTCTCCTCTTACTTGCACACTTTCTGTTATCTGCTTCTCCCATCTCTTTCTTGGCTCTCCCTTGCAGTCCATCATTTTCATTGGTATCCTCTCCTCCTCAATCCTCATTACATGAGCATAACATCTCAGTCTTGCTTTATCTACTATCTCATTCTTATAATACGGTATAAAAAAGCGCCGCTCTTTGGGCGTCAATAATAATAATATGTGATCAATCACCCTACTTCGGGTGTGAATTGACACACAACGGATTAATTCCCAGATAAAAGATGATGTGATGTTTTATATAGGTTGTATAAAGCTCCGTGATCGAGCGCCTATCA
>CABFOW010004423.1:0-22998 GCA_902141385.1 Timema californicum
CACAGAAGTGACGTCACAAATCTTACCAAACTCGTGTTTGTTATTATAGGCCTAGTTAAGAGAATGTTTATTTATTATACACGACAGTATATATAATGTTCATATTTATTTGGTAAAGAGTAAACATGTTAAAATTAAATCGTCTTTATTATTCTCTTATTCTCTTCTCCTTATTTGAGCAGTTACATATAGTATACACAAATATGGACTGAATCTTTTATTAACCTGTAAAATAATATACTGACTATGTATTCCTTTCCCCGCAGCATCTTAATACACGTTCGGATTATATGCATACATTAATAGGGAAGAGGAAGGTAGAATTTTAGAGGAAATGTCACTAAATTAATTTAAATATGAAAGAGACCTTTCTTAGTGAGAGAGGGAGCAAATTCAGGTTAGGCTAGGCTAAAGTTAGGTTGGGCTCAATCTACCTTGGTAGGGAAATCGTACTGCAAGATAGCAGTGCCCAATCAAACACATAAAACACGGTAGCTTGTAGGACTGAATTAATACAGAACTTGCTAAATTATCTGAATGGTGCCAAGACAGTGAAATGGCAGTAAATACAAACTAATACCATGTTAGATGCCTCTTTACTTGATACTGGTATATTGTTGCCAAAGTGAATGCTTTTAACTTATTGCCCATATGGCAGGGAAAGTTTATTTTTGCGTAAGAAATGTTATTATCTGCGTGGCAGAAATATATTATATTGATTGTCAAAGTAAATGCTTGTAACTAATTGCCCACATGGCAGGGAAAGTTTATTGTTGCGTAAGAAATGTTATTACCTGCGTGGCAGAAATATATTATATTGTTGTAAAAGTAAATGTTTGTAACTTATTGCCCACACGGCAGGAAAAGTTTATTGTTGCGTAAGAAATGTTATTACCTGCGTGGCAGAAATATATTATATTGTTGTAAAAGTAAATTTTTGTAACTTATTGCCCATACGGCAGGAAAAGTTTATTGTTGCGTAAGGAATGTTATTACCCCGGTGGCAGAAATATATTATATTGTTGTAAAAGTAAATGTTTGTAACTTATTGCCCACACGGCAGGGAAAGTTTATTGTTGCGTAAGGAACGTTATTACCTGCGTGGCAGGAAAATATTGTATGGTCTCATGAACAAGGTATTAGAAAAGTATAGCCCATCCGGCACCAAACGTTTTATATTGTTATGGAGGAAATTATATTTTTACTACCCTTTGGAGTAATCTTATATATTACATTGAATTGTAACCAATCCATGGTTACTGAAAGTTCCCGCAACTCTTGTTTTGTCATAGCTTCATATTACACATGTACTGTTCAATATTTATCATCAAAAAAACTAAAATGTTATCTTTGACATATTTCTTTTTATCAAACTTTTATGATATATCCTTCGCTTGCACCCGTAATATTTAGATTGAAATAGTTGAAGTGTGAGTTCATGGAAGCTAAAAGTGAATAGACCAGTGTCAGCCTATTTGCTTTTCGTTACTATCCTATCGGCTCCTCTGCAATTATTGTTTCCCTTTTTTTATGGTTAATTTATGTTGTGCGCCAGCCTTATTCTTTTGGGAAGACTAAGGGCGGTGTTAAACTGAAGGTTGAATATCATGGCAGTTTGAATGATGTCATATTGATTTAAAGAGTAAATCCGATCCAGTCTTCGGACAGATCATTTTATGACTGAGAAGTTTCTGTCACATGGTAGAAAATTATTTCCTCGGATCAGGAAGTATTGGTGGATGGAGATTATAAGTACTCGAATAAGGCGAAGGGAATAAAAGAATAACACAGAGTTAGTTACTTTAAGTCGGTGCCGTGGCTTAGTTGGCTAAAGCACCTGTCTAGTAAACAGGAGATCGAGGGTTCGAATCCCTCCGATGCCTTGTGAGATTTTTGCATAGATTTATCTGGTTACCAAATCCTTCCTTCACTCCTGACATAACGTGTAATAGGCACAACTTGTGAATGTGTTGAATGCCAAGCCACCACGGTGGTTTGGATCCCATGTTAAACTGTAGGTCCTCCATTTCATTTCACTATCACCCTACCATTACACATAAGCGTAAGTGCATATAACCCGAACGGGTATTAAGACGCGGTGCTAATAATAATAATAAGATTTAATTTTATCATATATATGTTGCACACTATTAGTGGATCTGGCAACTTAAAGAATTGGAAAATTTTCTTTCCATTCCGTGATTTGGTCTCTTCTCTTAATCATTTCAAGAACTGGACAAAAATTGCCAATTTCCCTAAGAGTAAATTATTGTCTTATCCACTAAAAACTTAACCAAAACTCGTTTAAAGAGATTATATATTAAAAATTATAAGCTAACCCAAACTCCTAAACTTAACCTTCTATCTTATATCGATGGACCAAACCGGCTCTTCGTTTGCTCATTTCACGAAAAAGAAAAGAAAAACTTGCCCTATTCATGAATTGGGTAGAGCGCTTGGAGCTGCCCAGTTAATTAAATAATCATGTTCATGAACTGGGTAACACAATCCCTATACAATTCATGATCTGGATAAGTTTTTTTTCTCTGTTCTTGAAATGGACAAGCGAAGAAGCCGGTTCAAGAAGCCCAATTCGAGAAATGGCCAATAATATCACTTTTGGGGTGTACCATACATAGCTCGAGAGACTTAACTCTTTCAACCACAGTACCCAAATTTAATCCAAAATTGTATTTAGACATCCCCGTAGTCAAGTAGTACTCGATCGGGGGAGGCTTGGGTGGGGGATGGGGTGATGTATTGATGTAAGAGGAGTGTAGCTCTGGTGACTAAATCACTACCAATGTATTATAATCGAGATAAATATTTAATGTTCAACAATGCTAAATATAAAAAAAAATCTGAGACGAGTAAAACAAGTTAAGGTGGGGTTGTAGGAAACATGGGAAAGAGTAAGTATTTTTGCAGTGTTTATGTCAAAATATTGTTTTGGTCAAAGTAAATAAAATATTAATCTAGTAGAAACACAGAGTTTAATTTTATTCACGTGGTGATAGCAACAGTTCTTGGATATCTGTTAAGGGGGTCCTGGAATTTAATGATAACTTTTATTCTTCATTAAAAAATTTGTCATCTAATACCACTATGCTTATGACAGATATTCAACCACTGTGTATACTACCTGTGAAGAAAATTAAACTCTACGTTTATACTGAAGCAATATTCTATTTTTGGTTAAAACAAGTTTTGATATTAAAACTTCAAAAACACTGGCCTTGTCTCTTATTCCCTACATCCCCACCTTAACACCTTTCCTTTCCAACTAATTCACTCTTTAAATTCGTCCAGTAGAAATTTCAGCACACTGATTGGTAAATTGCGATTTTAAAATTATTACAGGTGTCAAATGTGAAAAGCGTTGATGACTTTGTAATTGTATCTATCAGTGGGTTTCAAGAGCTGGTATATTGAGTGCGTTTCAATTAGACTTTTATAGTTCCCGAATGTTTTGATTGCTTATTTTCTATATAGGCCTAATCAAATATATATAATATATATATATTATATATATTTAAGACGTGAAGCAATTTCTTTCGAATAAAATTCCTGGATTTCTTTAACAACAAACTTTATCAAAGCATATATAACTTACACCGAAGTTGTGCTCAAGAACATTCTAAGGGGATGACACAACTTCAGAAAACAACATAGCTTATTTTGAAAATGATTAAGTGGCAAGTTCTACCAAACCTTTTTTTTACTTTGAAGATTAACCTTGATGGCATTAAGAAGTCGTTTAATTCTCTAAGATGGTGCGGGCAACACTAACCAGCCGAAGGGCTGAGTGCATGCCTAGCTCCGGATGGATATACATCACAACAAACCAAACTTTGGATTATTATTTATTTTTTTATTTGAGGTATCTAACGTACACTTGCTAAACTGACTAATCAGGTATATCAGCACAAGAGAAATTCTATGAGCGAGAGCGAAAGAGCCTACAAATTTTGCCTGAAAAGGTATTTTCACACATATTCCATGTTTATTTTACATGCCATAATCACCATAATCACCATGGGACGATGGCTTTACTTCCCATCCAAAGAAAGTTGTGCGACGAATTTTTTATCGCTCAAGATAAATCCATCAAACTCATCTGGTTTTTAACCCATAAAAACTGGGTCTTGAAGTGATTTTGAGTTGTTTACATAAGAATAAAGTAAAATAACACTAATAATATAGGTCTAATAAAATGTTATCTATATTGATAACTATAAAATTGTTTTTATTTTATAAAAAAACCTTCCTAATAAAATTTTACTAAACTAGCCTTGTGTTTTGGAAAAGCGAGACATTTGACTTAAGTTATTATTTTGTCCTCCTGGGTAAGACTCGTTAAATATTAACTGAATACATTTATGTATCAGTGCGTTGAGCACAAAAACACTAACGACATATTTTGAGGAATAGGGGTTGTAATAGTGGCATGAGGAAATGCACTGTCAATAGTGTGAGGAGGAAATGAGTAAACCACAATCAGTCCACCTAGCAAAGGTACGTTCAAACCTTGACTTTCCCATCTACTGTGAGACTGACGCCTTAAGCCGTGTACAGACTATAACAAAACCCAAAACAGAAATTGCTCACGAAAATTTCCGAAGAATATGTTAGCTGTCATTTTCGGTGGAGCTGGAGTATTTAAACTTGAACAGAACATGTTAGGTGACCCGGTGGTCTAGGGGTAAGGTGTCGGACTTGTGTGCTGGGGGTCCGGGGTTCAATTCTCGGTCCCGGCACAGATCTATCTGATTACCAAACCCTTCCTTCACCTCTGACAAGACATCTTGTGAATGTGAAGAATGTCAGGCCCCCACCGTGGTTCGGATTCCACGTTAAACTGTAGGTACTCCATTTCATCTCACAATCGCCCTACCATTACACATTAGCGTAAGTGCGTATAACCCGAACGGGTAGTAAGAGGGGGTGCTAATAATAATAATAATAATAATGTTAATAACAGAACCTGTTAGTTATGGTTACTGCATCATTTTTTCCCGTCTAGCTCAGCTGCGCTCCAATATCTGTGTTGTGATGAGTACGCGTGTACAAGTAACATCTTCTTCCTTCATATATTTATCATACAAACAAAGAAATAGACTCTCCAAAAGATGTATGTAGGCCTACTTACAGAAAAAATACGGGTGTAATTCGTCTACTCTCCCACCAATGACTGGATATACGGGGAAAATTTCGCTGAGACTTCCAAACTACTCTTGGCCCGAAAACAAACATCCTTTGATGTGACGGGCGAAAACCGACAACTGATGAATCAAGACTGAACGGAAAAACTAGAAAATGTTGTTACATAGAAATGTTTAGAAAAACATCCACATTGTTAGCGAAAATTTTCTAGAACATTGTTCTGTTCATTGTTCTGTTATAGTCTGAACATGGCTTTAGACTGTGTGTAAACTGATGAGAACGGTTACGTAATAAATCAATAAACTAGTTTTTAGTTCTGTCATAGAATTATTCTGTGTTTTGATGGATGTCATTCCATTTTTTTTAATATATATAAAATTTGAGAATTTTATGAATAATTTTTTTTCAAACTTGAAGGAAATAAGAACTTAGAGGAATCAAAGAAGTCGTTTTATTTTTGTGATTCAATATTATTTTAGCACTGCGTTTTACTACAAGTTCGATTTATAAAAATACATATTAAATACGATATTGTGTTAGGTGGGAGGAAGGTTGAATTTAGGTGAAATGTACCTGCAATTGCTTGAAGTGATAACTTCTATTTTTATGGAGATAGGTCTTTGACCTGACTTCTTACAATTTAATTCAGCTCTAGTTAATTCTTTATCCTAAAGTTATTCCCATTTACAGTTTAATTTTTTTATTTAAAAATTATAATCTGGTAAATGTAATGAGAGTATAAAACCGCTTAGGGAAAACTTAACTTCATTACTTTTGACAGTGATTTGAATCCCGATCTCCCCGTCATCGGCAGTCCATTTTACCATCGAAGTGGGTGATTCCCATTTTGAGTTCATCCTCTTAATAGAAAGATAAGTCAAAATCATCTCTTACCACTTCCCAACGAATACTAGTGGATCGTTGCAGTGATGGCACTAAAATAGCACTAAAATGTACTCCAAACTTTTTATAGGGAAAAAATCTTTATAATAAGTCCTCAATTGACTTTCTACTTAAAAGTGTACTCAAAGATTATCAACTGTAAATAAGTTTATATATTTAGCTTTCGGTGTTTAATTTGAATCAAAACGTATATTTTCCTCCTTCATGCCACTATTATAACTTTAAAACTATCCCTCTCCCAACTCTATGTGTTGCACCAAACCACTCAAGTGAGAAACTAGTTAATATTTGTAACCAAAGATAAAGAGTTAGTTAGAAAAATTGGGTTTTAGTTTTAGGTTACTATTTTTGCATGCATCCTTGATCCCTGACCTTAAAAATGAGGGTTCTTTTATAAAAATCAGTTAAACTGTTTTCTCGTAGTTTCAATTACCAGTAAGGGGGCAACTTATATAAGATATTTACACCCCTCTCAACAAACGGGAGAGCTAATTTTGTCTGCCCCTCCACCCCCTTCCACAGTTTTTTTTTATTATTTTCAATACTCATCTTTAGATTAACTGAAAGAATTACGTGATGATGGGAGGGCGAACCATATCTTTTCCAATACAGTACAACTTCCTGACACCCATACACACAACGTAGCGGATCATATTATTTGATCTATCTATCTCTCTTTCATTCTGAACAGCAAAAAAAATAATAATAATAAAGAGAAGAGCAATATTGTTTATTGTGAAAGATTCGAAAAAGGGCAGCGGAGGTGACTTCCGGTTTCCGGTCCCGGGCGCACGGGGCGCAGTCAACTGACCATGGAGGGTGATCTCCCTCCTCTTTCTCCTGCCACCCCCCCCCCCATGCCCTTAAACCCATCTACTAGCCCCCACCTCTTCACAAATGGGGGGGGGGGGTTGTCTATTGTCGGTCGTTTATTGTCAATCCTCTCTACTATCTTATTGTCATTGTATCATTATATACTCTGAATTCTTGACTCAAAAACTCTCCCCTAACAACGTATCCTCCCTACAACCTCACCCTCCTCCCCAATGTTTCCGGATTTAAACTTTTAATTGATTCGAGGTCCATGACGTGTCCATTGTTTCTTTTCTTATCGTTCTTGCTCCCAAAGCGAGAGCTCTCTGCTAAATCATGACGTCACGACAATGAACGCTTGACTGATCTCTTTGGTCCAATGTTCTACGTACGCACACGGATGGTCACATAGTTTATATTTAGTTTAACCATCGTTTCTTACTACCCGTTCGGGTTATACGCACTTACGCTAATGTGTAATGGTGAGGTGATTGTGATATTAACTGGAGGACCTGCAGTTTAACGTGGGATCCGAACCACGGCGGAGGCCTGGCATTCCTCACATTCACAAGTTGTGATTAATACACGTCTTGTAAAGAGGTGAAAGAAGGGTTTGGTAATCAGATAAATCTGTGCCGGGACCGAGGATTGAACCACGGACCTCCAGCACAGAGGTATGACACATTACGCCAAGACCACCAGGTCACCGTTAGTATGTTGTTGATAAGGGAGGATGAATATAGAAGGAAGTGTACTCGTACTTGTGTAGAGGGAGAGCGGCAAAACCATTTAGCAGTAAAAACACCATGAGTACATCCAACCGAGATTTGTGTATAAGTTACTGTGTTTTATTTTGACAAATTTAATGATGCTTTTTGATTTTAAAAAATTCTGTCTTTGCGCTGTTCAGGTATTTCAAGTTTTCACAGTGTATTTTTGTGTGCCCTGCCTTTTAATACACGTTAGTAATATCCGTATATTTACTCAAATAGGGTAGGGCTAAGGAAGGTATAATGTATAGTAAATGCACCTAAATTTGTGTGGAGAAAGAGTGTGAATGTGTTTAAGAAAAAACGTATTCAGTATGCTCTCTTGGGGTTGGCAGTTTTTATGGGCTTGATTGACTTATGCACTTCTCAAATGTTCCACGATTTTATTCCTTAAATTTAATCTTTCCTCAAATATTTTGTCCCCACCTTTCCATAAAAAGATATGTAATATTCTTTTCAAGCACCGCTGATCTTACTACCCCCTCAGATTATACGCTTATGCACTAATAATTATGCTTGTGGCTTTATGGATTAGGAAGGTTGTATTTAAAGGAAGTATGCCCGCATTTGCATGGAGGGGGGTGGAAAACTTTTTTAAACTACAGTACACCCAACCGAGATTCGAATCCCTATATGCCCATCATCCAGTCTAGTATACTATGAGGGTAGTGACTTCAACCACGTGGCCACCGAAGCGGGGGATATGTAATAAATAATATGTATATATTCATATTAAACTGTTGGTGGAGGTATGCAAATGCTCATGCAATTTAACTGTACATTAACCCGCTCCGACGGCCGCGTGGTCTAACGCGCTACTCTCGCAGTAGATTAGACGGCCTATTACAGAGAGATTAAGGTTTGAATCTCGTTCGGGTGTAATGAGGATGTTTTTTTCCAATATGGTGTTTCATCTCTCCTCCACACAAATGTGAGTGCACTTTCTATAGAGATAATCTTTCTAATCTCTATAACGATTAACGTAAATAGTAGTCTACATAAGCGTACAACCCAAATGAGTGGTGAGACGCTGTGCTAAAAAAAAGACCAATATTTATATAAATTATCAATTTATATATTTACTGTAGTATCTTCACGTTTTTAAGAAAAATATTTAAAGGTTTAAATATGCACCTCAATTGTATTATTTACCAGAACATTTTACTTACTTGGGTCATAAAATTAATGATGCTTGTGCTATTTGGAGGCGTGTGTACTAAAATAGTACTTGATACTTTCCGGAAAAAAACCCCACACCTTTCAATGTTTACTTTTAAGCTAGATAATCATTCATTTACCCCCCATTTAAATAAATCAATCAATTTCGTTGACAGGTATAAACATCCATTTACAACAAATTAACTCTCAAGGTCTTCTTTGAAGTAGTAGTCTAAAAAAAAGAGCCTATTTCAATAAACCCCACCCCCCTTTTGACTCTATTTAACACGTTCAATAACACCCCACTCCCCCTTTTCTCTATTCTTTATCATCATAACTGCACCCCAACTTTTAAAAGAAATAAAACATAGTATCAGAATAGTAAAGTGTTTTTTAAAAAGTACTCGACCCTTTACGAATGTTATGGAAATATGAAGGGTACAGGGGAAGAACGAACTATATTCATCAATATTGAGTTTCAAGGAAATTGTTTCAAAACTTTGTAACTGCTGTATTTTCCATATCTTAATATAAAAGAACAAACAAAAATACTCAGGAACTATATTTTGGTAAACTATTATGTTATATGTACCTAATCTTATTTTTATTTTTAGTTGGGATGCCTAAAGTGTACCCACTAGGCAAAATGATATCAGCACATGACTTACAAACTAACTTAAGGTGCAGCCGAAGGGAGTGAAAGTATTTTTATAGTTTTTATAGAATATACATTTTTGGCCAAAATAAATCAAAGATTTCTCCAGTAGCAACATAGAGTATAGTTTTCTGCACATGCTAATATCAACAGATCCTGAATATCTGTCAAGGGTGTCCTGGAATGTTGTCAAAACTTTTTAAATAAAGAGCTAAAGTTTTGACAACATTCCAGGACACCCTTGACAGATATTCAATGTCTGTTAATATTAGCATGTGCAGAAAACTAAACTCTATGTTGCTACTGGATAAATATTTGATTTATTTTGACCAAAAATATGTAATTCTATAAAAAAAACTGTAAAATTACTCGCACTACCTTCTGCCACACCTTAACCTAAGACACTACTTCTAATGGGTCACTAAACTCATCAACCTTAAGCCTATTCATTTACTAATCGAATACAGTAGTAACCCATATACAATTAATAAATATCTACGTCAGTACCACCCATTATCAAACGTTGGTCACCCATATAGGTGTAAACACGGAAACAGGTGTCAGTATCATCTTTCTCTGACCCACCTCGGTGGCGTAGTTGGCTAATGCACTTGTCGTGTTGAGCTCGACTGCTGGGGACGGGGAGATCGAGGTTCGAATCTCGGTCTGGTGAACTGGGGGTGGTTTTTCCTAAATGGTTTTCCACTCTCCCTCCACGCAAATGCGGGTTAACTTCCCCTAACTCAACCTTCCCAAGTCCTAATCCATTAGAGTAATTAGTACTTAAAGCGTATAGCCCGAACGGGTAATAAGACGCGGTGCTAAATATTATTATTATTATATCTTTCTCTGGTTCTCCAGTGATAGCAAGATCAGAGTTTGAATCCCACCATGGCTTACTGAAGTGATTTTTCCCTAAATATGTTCTCACTCTCTCTCTAAGTATATGTATGTAGCTACATTTCCTAAAAATGTTACACTCCTCATTTCCACCACGTGAGTGTAAAATATGCTGACAACCAGGACGTATTGTAGAACTCTAAGGACGAACACAAATTCGGTGGTCGAGGGGTCTAAATCAGGCATGGCAGACATGTGGCCTGATGAATGATTATGTACGGCCCGTGGACCTATTGATGAATCAACATATAACAACCAGTCTCGTGGTATAGTGAGTGGTAGGAGCTCCCTGGCTGATGACCTAGAGATCCTGGGTCCGATTCCCGGCCGGTGCCAGGGATTATTCTCTCTGAAGGGGAATATTTACCATGATCACCAGGGTTTTGGTTGATTAGGTTTAAGATAGGTTAAGATTTTAATTGGTTCCACCTCGCCATATTCACTAGTTCTTCTGTTGCTTCTTGGGCTTCCCCATCTTCCCGTACAGCATTTTATCACCTCATCGGGACATGATTAGTGCCTCCACTCGAAAGGTTGTACGATTCGTGTGTCCCTTGGGAAACGCTACATAAGTATCGGCTAATCCTTACGAAAACTGAGCTTGAAGTAGCCTAGACACGCTATTATTATTATTATTATTATTATTATTATTATTATTACTAATACTACTACTACAACTACTAACATAGAATGCGTCCCGATTCTGTATATAAAATAGCGTTGTAGAAATACCCAATTTGGAATCCGACGCCCTAGTTCAGTCGTTAGCGTGTCTGTACACTTAGCTAAGGGTCCTGGTTTCGATTCCTGGCATGGACGAAAAATGTATTATTGGTCAATGTGGGTTCACCCTTTTCCATTTATGAATTAATGGCCGGGGACCGTATGTTAGTCCTGTCCTAGTCTTAAGTTAGATTATAAGGCATATGAAGCTTTGACAGGTCTAGCAAGCCGGTAGTGGAAAATATATGACTTGAATAAAAAACTGCCACAGGCTGGAAACAGCAATGGATGTAAAAAAGACACTATTTGGAATTATGACGTTTGTGAACTGGGTATGATTTGGATAAATCTAGCAAATATGGTTAATGTAATACCATTTTGTACTCATTACTTACCAAGTAAAAAATATGGTTTAATTTGTTTACCAAATATGTGAAATGTTTGGCATTACATAGATGTGAACAGATTTTTTTTCTAGCACCCCATCTTACTACCTATTCAGGCTATACCCGTATGTTCTAATTACGTTAATGAGTTAGGGATTGGTAAGGTTGAATTTAGAAGAGGTGTACCCGCATTTGCGTGAAGGTAGATTGGAAAACAGTTTAAGAAAACCATCCTCAGTACTCTTGATCGGGATGCGAGCCCCAATCTCTCTGTCATTGGCAGTATAGTATATTAAGAGAGGGACGCCTTATGCCATGCGGCCACAGAAGAGGGTGCGTGCATAGTTTTATTTTATGAAAAGGAACAAACACCCGAGACATCACGTCTGACGGACAAGTATAGGCTTATACCATCAATAATTTTAAAGTAATTCTATCACAAGACTTAAAACCCAACTCTCATACAATGTTTGCAAATAAAATAACATATTTTTGGTTAAAAAAATATGGTAGCTCATAGAATTGCATTTAATCTTTTTTTTCTTTAAGGATTTTAAAATTTAGGTATTTTACTTAAGAGGGTGACGATTTTGAATTTTTTTTAAATGTAACTTTCTCACAATTTTTCAATTTTCAATGTGGCCCTAATGATCAAATGAGTTTGACATTCGTCACTCTTGAAATTGACTGGACCACTGATGCTGAGGCGATTGGGGTGTGAATCCCGGTCGGGTGTACTGAGGGTGATTTTTCTTAAGTGGTTTTACACATTCCCTCCACAAAAATGTGTGTATACTTACACTTACCATCAATTCAACCTTAATCATGCATAACATACATACGTAAATGATTAATTTAACTGAACAGCTTAAGGCGTCACTTTCATGTTGGACTGACTTGCTGATGACTGGGAAGTCAGGGTTTGAATTCCAGTTGGGTCTACCGAGGTAGGTTTTTAATAGATGATTCCCTACTCTCCTTCCTCGCAAATGCGGGCGGATGACCTCTAAAATACTTCCTTCTTTATCCATACCTTATTAGAGTAACTAACAAACTTGAACAAGTAGTAAAACTTGGTGATAAAAAACAATGAATATGTATATAACCCTAACGGGTAGTAAGGCGTGGCGAACAAACCAAGTTTCTCTTTCACCTGTGGTTGAAAGATTATTTTTTTAACCACCAAACTATAGTGATGAGCGTCTACCTGTTTGCTTATTAATAGAGATATCGTATCGTTGAATTAACCATACCATGTTTGGTCAAGATGTGGACTTACCACGCTTCCACCCCTTGCGTTATTCATATTACAAATGGGATATGAGGGGGGGAAAGATTTTTTTTAAAGAGGTTTATAGGGTGAAGAGGGGGTTGTATCGCAGCTATTCAATAGTGTGATAACACTTGCGATGTGTTTTGACCCTTCACAGTTAACATGACACTGTGAATATACACGCTATTAATTCATACGCAGTCATCTGATGGAACAGTAGGACTTCCGGCGGACTCAGACGACGTTAAGGGGGAGAGGAGTGTCGAGAGGGCGGTGATTTTACTACTTAGGGGGTACTTCAGGGGTGAGTAAAATCATACCATGAATGCCTCTGTATTTAGTTTAATTTTGATATTATTATATTTATGGTACATTAATACTCAATACGTCACATCTATTGTATTTCTCAATATGAATTAGTTTATAATAAAAACCAAACAAATATTCTAAATTTATAAACAATTTTCTTAGGGTTGTGTCTAACTAATCGTTCAAGCTATACACCTATGTAGTAATTACACTGATAGGTTAAGGATGATTGAGGTTTCATTTTAAAAGACGCGTGCAAGGAAAGTTGAAAGCCCTTTAGAGAAAACCACCCTCAATACATCTGACTGGGATTCAAACCCAAATATCCCTGTTATCGGTAGTATAGTATATTATGAAAGTGAAGCCTTAGACCATGCGTCCACCGAAACTGGTTACAAACTACTCTTTGTTTAATGAATAAAGTATGAAGAAAATTTATAAAATATTTAAAAAAGCAATTTTATTTCAAGTTATTTTTCAAACATTTGCTCCATATAAATTGGTTAATAGTTACAGTTTTAAAATGTGTTAAGGAATTTATAAATATCTCAAATATTTAAGTTAGTTAGAATTTGGTATTCAATATGTAGATATAATTTTTTTAATATATTTTAAGATAGCATAGGATCCATACCATGGTCGAGATCCCTATGGCACTATGTCTCAATGCGTTGACTAATCAGCGATGGTAGCTTTGATAGTTCGAATTCCAGTCAGTTCTAAGCTAATTAGTATTAACTTTATGATCAATTGAGTGGGTTACAAGAGATTTTGAAGTCGGTATAGGTGCAGTCCCAGATGTTAATAGCTCTTAGATTTGTTTCAAAGCCTTAAAAACCATAATTCACTTGAATGTCAGAATAGTATCTACAACATTAGCTTTAGTGATTATCTTGTAATTTAGTCTAGATTTTTTTCAAACAGTAGGTAAGGCAGTATTATTTTTTATTTATTTTTAACACCGCGTCTTACTACCCGTTCGGGTTATACGCTTTAAGTACTAATTACGCTCATGGATTAGGAATTGGGAAGGTTGAATTAGAGGAAGTGAACCCGCATTTGCGTGGAGGGAGAGTGGAAAACTATTTAGGAAAGACCACCCCCAGTTCACCTGACTGAGATTCGGACCTCGATCTCCCCGTCCTCAGCAGTCGAGCTCAACACGACAAGCGCGTTATCCAACTACGCCACCGAGGCGGGTCAGTATTATTTTAAAAAATTATCCCCGCGTCTTACTACCTCTTCAGGTTGTATGCATATATAATTACTCTAAGGAGGTAGGGATGACGAAGGAAGTATTTTAGAGGTAATCTTCTTGCATTTGCATGGAAGTAGAATGGGAAACAATTTATGAAAAAAAAAAAATCCAAAATACATGACTAGGATTCGAACCCCGTTCTCCCATCCTTAGCAGGCCAGTCCAATACGAGAGTGACGCAAGTAACTTTTAAACCAGCTCAATCCAGTTTTCAAATAATCTAAGGCGTCACACTCACAAAATACTGAACTGTCAATGTCGGGGAGATTGGTGTTCGAATCTAGTTCAGGTGTACTTATAATGGATTTTACTAAACGGTTTTACACTCTCCTTCCACGTAAATACAAGTGCACTTCCTATAAATGCAATCGTCCTCATAACCCGCTTCGCTTGCCACATGGCCTAAGATGTATTTCTCGCAATAGACTTAACTATCGATGATGGGGAGATCGTGGTTCGATCTCGTTCAGGTGTACTGAGGGCTGTTTTACCTAAATGGTTTTCCACTCTCTCTCTCTCCACGCAAATATTAGTATACTTCCTCCAAATTCAACCTTCCTCATCGCTAACACATTAGCGTAATTGGTCCAAGTATTATCCGCCTCCGTGGCGTAGTTGGCAAACGCGCTTGTCGTGTTGTGCACGACTGCTGAGGACGGGGAGATCAAGGTTCGAATCTCGGTCGGGTGAGCTGGGGTGATTTTTCCTAAATGGTTTTCCACTCTCCCTCCACGCAAATTCGGGTTCACTTCCTTTAATTCAACCTTCCCAATTCCTAATACATTAGAGTAATTAGTATTTAAAGCGTATAACCCGAATGAGTAGTAAGACGCGGTGCTAAATATTTATTTTATTTATTTACAAGTATTGTGATACGCGGTGAAAAAAAAGGTTTAAATAAGTTCTGCTGACCCTGGGAACACTCCACGATAAGACACTGCTTATACTTTTTAATATCGGCGAGAATTCTGTCCATCCCTGACCACTGACTTGTATGTTTTAAAAGTGGATGATCCACGTGACAGTTTTTACTCACATTTATCATAATGAAAAGAAAGAAGGGTGTATCAAGTAACTCTTCATCAGAAGTAAAGGGGATGAAACGAGCTCATCACCCTTAAAACCCTCTCCAACCCCCCTACGCATATAATATGTAAGAAGGAGAGGGGAAGGAAATTCAGTCCTATACAGAGGCGCAACGCTTGGAGAATCGATGATAATAATTCATCATCGTACAGAAGAGAAAAACAGAGAAAGAGAAAAATGGTACGGTGCACCTCACAGACATTCTCACGCTTTTAACTTAAAATAGACATTCACTGAGAAATCGTAAGAGTTGTGAAACGAGATAATAGTTCTATACATTGTTGTATAAGCACTACATCAAAGATCATAAATGACATCATATACACATTGTTACTTACTCTATGGCATTAGGAACTTGTTAAACCGTTACAGAAAAATTGAGAAAAGAGAAACATCTTTGTGTACCAAAGAGCATAAGAATCAAATTAATTTACTAAGAATTGAATTAAAAAGATTATATATTTGTTTGTAGTTCAGAAACTCTTGTTTTTATAAAAATAGATTTGAAATTAAATATGTATATCTTTAATAGTACTACAACTTTACAATAAGTTATTTCATGTATCAAATAGTGCGGAGAAATTATAAAAATGGGAAAAATTTCCCAAAAGTAGCCTCAAAGTAATTTTTATGAGAAAATGAGAACTGACATATTGTTTATATTGATAAACAGTGTCTAGATATAAAACTTAATCAAAATCATTCGAGCGAACTTCAAGAAAATAGATGTTATCTCTTTTTTTCTTTCAGCAAATTACCCTTAAATTTAGGGTTAGATATATAATTCGAAATAAAACCTCGGGGAGACCCTATGAAAACCCCAAATGCCAAGTTTTAACCCAATCGGTAAAATAGTTTCGGCTCTAGCTCAAGATACAGTAGTCCCATGGCTTCTTTGGTGCTGACTGACAGCTCACAGCTAACTTCTGACAGTCAACATTTTGACTGCCAGAAGTGACAGCTGCTAAACACATGCAGATCATATGGATCGGCGTAGAGCTATGTAATTTGGTCTAGTAACTTTTCAGAGCTGTCAGTCAGCACCAAAGAAGCCACGAGGCTACTGTACAAGCATACAAACGGACAGACAGACAGATGACATCGCAAAAACAACTTTTTCGGTTTCAGGGGGTCATGCAACGTTGACATTTATCAAAGTCTCGAGTTTGATTTTTTTGACGGTCACATAGCTCTCCGAGGTGTCGCGAGTAAGTAAATAAAGGATTGTCATTAAATACAAGTCCAAACGTTTTGATAGCTTTTGTTTCTGCGCTCTGTATTTGTAATGACGTATTATTCATCTAAAAGAACAAGGTAAGATAATCATTACGTGTATAAGACTTGCCTATTAAGAAATAGAGGTTCACGAATGTAGAATAAGTTTTGTACTATGTATGGTTCTATGTTTAGTGACTATTTCATCTGGTTTTTATTGTGAAATAATTGGTGAAGCAATCAATGTGTTAATGAACGAATGACAGGCGTAGATAAGTCATAATCAGGGGCCGCATTTTGAGGACATGTCATTTTTATCTGGTTCGTTACATTGCTCATAAGTATATGAACTCCACTCCCTTGTTGAATAAATGTATATTTTTTGTTATATTTGTTGTCATTTTGAAATTTAAGGTCATATTTTCCTTGTTTGCGTCATTGTTGTGGTTTTTTAAGCATTTTGAGGGATTTTAGTGTTATTTTTATTAATTATTAGGGTACCGGAGAGGCACGTGTCTCACCTCATACCCCCCACTGAAGATTTCCGTCAGCCTAAACAATCTATAATTTTGGGGGGACGTGTAAGTGTCAAATAAATTCTAAATAATATTTCCGGGAAGAAACATAGAAAATAAAAACATATTTTGCTGCAATCAAAATTCATATAATTGTAATCCGTTTCGGTGGATGATTGGTCTATGGCGCTAATCTCACAGTAGGCTAGACTACTGATGACCAGGAAATCGAGGTTTGAACCTCGGTCGGGTGTACTGAGTGCTGTTTTTCCAAATTGGTTTTCCAATCTCTCCCCACCTAAATGTGGGTACACTTTTCTCACAAAATGAGATGTTTCACCATTATGAAACAAACTGTACACATGAAATAATGTACAAAACCAAAATGTCTACTCTATTATTTCTTATTCAGTTTTGTAATGTTGTTATAATTTTATATTTTTACATTTAAAATAGTACAAGCTGGTTATATAAATTACAATTTTCTATTCAAATAATGCCGTGAAATTGAATTTGGGCAAATTTCTTGAATATTGGTTGCAAGGTCGCCGCACAGAAAATCTGTCATATGAAGGGCGGTGCGGTCTCAAAAAGTTTGGGAACCCCTGAAGTGGTCACTAAGCCATGGTTGGGAGTTTCGCTTTGCTCCTTGAGCCAGGCTGAGTCCTCGAGCACTGAGAGAGTGCTATTTGCAGATCTGTGATAGCTACACTTGCTAGTGAAACCATTCACTTCCAAATTGTTCGTTGTAAAGGGTTAGTGGTTCAAACAAAATATCTCAGATACTAGAAAACTCACCCCCCCCTCTTTACCAACTCATTCCACCACCCACCTTCAATAAACAAACCTTCTAGGTGAACTGGTGTTCTAGGGGTAAGGTGTCGAACTTCTGTGCTGGGGGTCCGGGGTTCAATCCTTGTTCGCGGCACAGATTTATCCGATTACCAAACCCTTCACTTACCCCTGACAAGACGTGTATAGATCACAACTGGTGAATGTGTGGAATTCGAGGCCTCCACCGTGGTTCGGATTCCACGTTAAACTGTAGTTCCTCCATTCCATCTCACAATCAACCGACCATTACATATTAGCCAAAGTGTATATAACCCGAACGGGTAGTAAGATGCGGTGCTAATAATAATAATAAACCTTCTTGACACGTAATTATTTGATGGTACTTTAAGATTGTTTACAACTTGACAATTTGTTAACATTCGCCTGAACAAAAAAAAAGGATCATTGTTTTCTAAGTTTTATTTATAATTTGCAGTCTGAGTAATCTCATTTGAGGGGGGTTGGTTTGTGATAATGGGGTGAGAAGGACAGCGCATGAAGCTAGCTTTGTGAAAGCATGTTTATTTACACTGGAAGCCAATTTTTGTCTGTTCAGTAAAATTATCTTTAAAGTGGACTTTTTAAACAATGCCTGCTTGATAGCAATGTTGCCACATGTGACTTCACGTAGGGATGCCTGTGTTAAAGGACTCAAGCTATCCAAATGAAGGCCGCCATTTTATACCTGGAGTCTGAGTCTGGTGTGATATGCCTTGTATTTGGAATAGACATACCAATCCAAATAACGCTGAGCCAACGCTATCGGTGTATGACCCATCAATAGTCACTTGGACGAAACCCCTCGGTAAACGTCTCGTTCTTTCGAGAACCAGTGACTCTCGAGGCGTTAGCTCATAGGGAGATGACTGCACTGATCATTAAACACTACTTACAATACCACGCGACCATATTAAAACCTCATTCAGCATCCCTAAAGCAAATGACCCGAGACCCAAGTACTACGAAGTATCTTTTTTTTTTCAAGCATCAGTTTCCTAACGAGCGGGTAAACTCTCGCGGTCCATTAGTTGACCGCAACTGCTCTCACGTGACGGAAGTGTGCGTCATCTTCCGGTTTCTCTTCTGCCAGGCGTGGCTCAGTTGGTAGACCTCTTCACTTTTATAGGGTTTTGATTTATGATAGGGTAACTAATATGAGCAATAAACTACTCGATATGGGCATTAAACACCTTTTTATATGACATACTTCAAGCGCACGTTTTCTTTGTGTGTATAGGGTCTTGCTACAGTTCAATTTTCATACTAAGAGACTTTTTTTAAAAATAAAATACAACCTCTTTTACTATTAACATTGGCATCAATATACTCATTAGCTTTATTTTATAGATATTGATAATATCAATCAAAAGTGATAGCTGCAGATCACATGAATTGATATTTGAATACGTGGAAGTAGATCTGGTAAATTTTCTAGTGGCTCGGATGTCTTTCTGTGAAAACTGGACTTACCCAATTGGGTTACCCTAAAACTTAACACTAATAAGATGGGGATGAGAAAGTTAGGATTCAGAGAGAAATTTAGTCATTTAATTACATTAAAAGATAATAGAAATAAAACTTATTACCTCTTTGAAAATTATTTTAGTAGCTATCGAAGTGGTTTAATCGGGTAATAGGCCTTCAAAGAATATGACAAATCAGCTTCATTATCAGAGCTAGGTATGTTTGGAACGTGAGATTCTCCACCGCCTCTTTTTCTCCTGCTTGACCCTGTCCTGTCCTCTCTCCTCCAGCTTGACCCACTCCTCCCCTTTCTCCTCCACACTCCTCCTTACTCCCCTCCGCCATCTATCCATTATCTTCCTCTCGTTATCCTAATCCCCCTCCATATCCAACATCCTCCTAGGCATCCTTTCCCTCTCCAATCTTCTCACATGGTCATACCACCTTAGTCGCGCCTTCTCTATCCTGTGTTGGACTGACTCTTCTTCCTTTATTATTCTTTTATTCTCTCATTTCATATGAATTAAGCGAGGTTATTTTTATTTAATACTTTATCTCAACTTACCTTTAGAGATAATAATAAAATTGCGCTTCTAGGCTACATCACCCGTAGTCCAGTTTGTGCAAAGATTGGCCAGTACTACTGGTAATGTGCCGTTGCTCAGGGGACGTTTGAGTGTACTGATCGTACTTCCTTACCGCGGAGGCTCTTTCCATGTCGCGGTGAGATCAAGATGTGCAATCAGTGCAAACACTTAAAACCCTAACCAAACCCTGATGATCGTTGGGGGTCATTTCCCTTTCGGGGAAAAAATACCCAACTTGAGAATTGAACCTGGGACCCCAAGATTTGTATCCAGGTGCACTCACCACTACACTGCGTGGCTAGTTTCCTTTTGAGGTCACAAGCGTGCGAACAAACAAAAATTATGTGTTGTCGTCTGGAGAGAGACCCCGACTGTCAGTATGAATTTTGTCGAAGCGCGCGCTATCTGTTGAGTCGCACTAGTACTAAAGAGCCGCCGCCACATTCTCTGCACCTTGAATAATATTTTATTTCTTTTCCTATTAAAATTAATTACCAGGACTTTGATCCAAGGGGATTTGAAGTGGAGGGTCATTTTCTGAGGGAATGCATCTGCATATATTAGGGAGAAAAGAAATTGTAGCAAGCAGCTATATAGTCACAGGTGTGGGTGGCCTGCAAACGTTGGACACGTAGACAAACGCAACATTGTGACAAAACACCAGTAAGTTCCTCCGGAGGAAACCACGGCTTGTGGACTGGGCATAGACTGTTCTATGGATAGGCATTTTATTATAAATCTATCATTCATGTTTTATTTTATTTCTTCTTTTTTTTTTTCATTTGTTAATCTTGTATCAATAGTCCCCTCCCTTCCCCGTTCGTGGCAGTCCCTCGTTGAATTATCGTCATTACAACTGGTTGAGGCAATTCCAACAAGCCTGCCTATTGACTCAAATGAAATATTTATGGAACCCTTGCTCTATCCAAGTCTGTGACATCATGTATTTGTTTAGTGTACACATTTTAATCTCCACCCGGCTGCTAATATTTTTTTATTTACTTTCAAGGCTAGCTACTTATATCTCACAGAATATATTATATAATTATATATTTAGTTATATTATATATATTAATTGTATATTATATATATTAATTGTATATTATATATATTAATTGTATATTATATATATTAATTGTATATTATATATAAAATATATATTAATTATATAAAATATATATTAATTATATATATATATATTAATTATATATATATATAATTATAATATATGATCAATTTACAGAAAAAAGTTGTAATTGTATTTTTTCAGTAAATTTATCACGCATGCTATTCTTTATAATGGCTGGCTAAGTATTCATTAGATTTTTAGATTTTAATATAATTCCCTTAAAATATAATAATGGTACTCCAGAAAACATGGTTTTATTTGTCCACAATACAGGATGCATACATAAGTGAAGAAATAAAAATCAATAAAGAAAAGAATATCAGACAAATTATACTTTATTTTTCAGATAACTAAATAATCTATCATATAACGAGGTAGGAAATAACAATAAGACCAGACATGTTTATGTTCAAATGATTTTTTATTGTAACATTATTTAGAATAATTGCACATTGTGTTTGAAGACAGAATCAGACTTCGTGTAACAAATAATTGTTGAAGGGATTGTTTTATTGGAGAGAAGGTGGAATGAGGCCATCAAGTTCAAAACATTGGTGACCGCGACCTGCTTCTGCGGTGGCTGCGGCTACGCCTACGACGGCGTCGCCTGCGTCGCCTCATACTCCTGCGACGCCTCCTGCGCCCACCCCTCCTCCTGCTACGTCTCCTCCTACGAGAGCGCCTACGACGCCTACGTCGGCGACTACGGCGCCTCCTTCGGCCACTTCGACGCCTTCGACGTCTACGTCGGTGAGACCTCGCCAAATGATCTGCATCGTTGAAATCAACGATCTTGTAGCAGTTTTTGTTGCTTTTGAGCACCCCAAAAGCGACGCACCTCTTCAAGGCTGTCTTGGCCTGGCGGGTGGCGACACTTCTGCTGATGTCTTTTTCAGAGGCGATGTAGCTGGCGACTTCTTTGAGCGTGACGCCGTTAGGACCACTCCTCAGGTTGTTGACTGCGGACAGTACCAGCTCTGTCGGCTTCATCGTGGAGACGAGCAATTTAGAGGACAAATTTAATGTTACTAAGACATTCACAAGTGATTTTTCAAATAATTATTTTCATTTTCGAAACTTGGCAATTCGAGCGATTTGTATGTGAATCTGACTCACTGAGGTAGACTTTTTTCGGACATGAAAGAGCGCACCGGTCAAAGTGCGGACTCGAAAGAGAGCACATTGTGTTAAAACATGAAATATAAATGCATTTAACTTAAATTTAAATAGGTATTTTGAAATAATTTTTTGGGCCAGTATATTTGAATATGTAAATATTTTATGTTGGCATTTTTTAAAGTAAGTTATGGACGCAAGATAATTTGAAATGTTTGAAAATAAATTTATGCATGTTAGTTAAAAACACTTTGTAAAGCTATATATTACATATTATTATTTTTTTTCCATTTTTATTTTCGAATGATCACCATATTGTATATCTAGGATATTTGTGATTTCTAAAAGACTTATAATATTATAGATAAAACTAAATATTTTTAAAACTAGACAAGTTTGTAATATTTTAAATAACTAATCGCTAGTATTTTGAAGAAGCCATCAACTGTCTACAGTTAATACAACAATGAATTATAATGCATGCTTGCTGTTTCCCTAGCGACACGTACATAATAATTTTTTTTTTCTAATATTTTTCAAAATTTATTTTTCACTTCAAAATATCCACGCAATATTATTGCATGCTATAATTGTACTTTTAGGCTCAGCTTTACTAAAACATAAACAAAACATGAGCCCACAAAGACAATGCCACCGAATTGTTGCGTTTTAATATATGTTCGGATTGATTATATACCAGAGAATTAAAATCTTACTATAAAATTTAAAAATAATTGTTTT
>CABFOW010004423.1:41323-56706 GCA_902141385.1 Timema californicum
AATTTAATTTTGTTCAATGTCATTTATATTGTAACTGTAAGGTCTACCATTCGTATACTCTCTGTTCATGTCTATGTCTTAGTTTTAAGTTTATTTTTACATTATTTAGATGTATTTATTTTATTTTTAATTTGACGCATCCTAAATAGGCTCATTTTCTCAGTAATTAATATTCTTTTTTAAATTTAACTTTTTCATAATTGTCATTTTTCACTAAGCCAATTTACAATATTTAACTTATCACATTAGCTACTTATTCCACCTCTTTATGATATTTGATTTTTATCCAATATTTTTACTAAAGCCTATAAATTATATTATATAATAGGATTACTGTATTTATCATCTGTTTATATGTGGTATCCATTACACTTTCCTAATATATAACTCAATTTCTATTTGCATTTTTTCCACCTTTTTTCATTTTTAATATTCTCATTAAGCTTGTCCCTTACAAAAATTATTATTTGTATTAGCTTTATAGGTTTTGATTATAGTGGCAGTGGCAGATCACATGAATTAAGTTAGGAATGAGTTATAATAGATACTATAGTAGCTTTTATAGCTGAAAGATAAGGTTCTTCCAATGGAAATCGGATTGTATATTCTGACGACAAATAAAAAGTCATAATCTATTTTCTTCTTTGATAGCAAACCAAATTAGAGTAGAAGTAATATTTTTGTTAGCACCACGTCTTATTAACCGTTCGGTTTATAGTTATGTACTAATTGGGTTAGTGGTTCTAGGGATAAAGAAGGTTATATTTAGAGGAAGTGTAACCGCGCTTGCGTGGAAAATAATTTTGTAAAGACCAACCAACCAAGATTTAAAACATGATCTCCCCGTCATCCGTCATCGGCAGTCTAGTCAGCTGTAAGTGTAGTGCCTTAAACCATGCGGCCACCGAAGCAGATGGTAAAGGTCATTGATTGATCTCACTATGAGTCAAAGGACCAGATCTAAGAAAAAAAAGTAGACCTCTAGGCCTACTTGCTTGGATGGCTCTTCTTATAGCTAGCTATAGAACTCTAAATGTTTCCCATCTTAGATTATGTTCCAAAAGTATTGTTTGTGTCCCTATTTGCAAATCTATATTTCTAATACTAAAGTGTATTCTAATAGCACGCAGTTGTGTCCATCCTGGCACCCTTGCTTCGGATCCTGACCTGGTTAATATACGGCTTGATAGCACTGGATTTAAGTAGCCTATATTGGGTTTGGGCGTACCCATTGTCATATATGCAGCAGAAACATGGACATTGAATGTAAGAGAGACTGGGAAATTGGAGACAATGGGAGTGAAGTTTGTGAGGATCAGCTTAGCTGTCATGAGGAGAAACAGGATTAGGAATGAAGTTATTATTATTAGCACCGTGTCTTACTACCCGTTCGGGCTATACGCACTTACGCTAATGTGTAATGGTAGGTGATTGTGAGATGAAATGAAGGACCTACAGACAGAGGTGAAGGAAGGGTTTGGTAATCAGATAAATCTGTGCCGGGACCGAGGATTGAACCCCGGACCCCCAGTACAGAGGTCTGACAACTTACCCCTAGACCGCCAG
The DNA here is from genome assembly GCA_902141385.1 of Timema californicum. Lineage (NCBI taxonomy): Eukaryota > Metazoa > Arthropoda > Insecta > Phasmatodea > Timematidae > Timema > Timema californicum. The sequence continues at coordinate 42,890 of CABFOW010004423.1, forward strand.
GTCACCGACAGGAATGAAGTTATCTGGTGAATAGTGGGGGTACAGGAAGAAAATGAGTTAATAGAGTAAGCAAGACTGAGATGGTATGGGAATGTAATGAGGATGGAAAAAGAGAGCATTACAGAGAAAATGTTGGAAATGCATTATGTAGGGAAAAGAACGCAAGGGAATCCAATAAAGAGATGGAAGGAGCAGATAACAGAAAGCGTTCTAGTGAGAGAAGAAGACTGGAAGATATTAAGGGAGAAAGAATGGTGGAGGGATAAGAGATAAGTAAATGGAAGAATTTTACCAAACTGACCCAGCCACAGGCTGGAAACCGTTGATGATGAGGATGTTGTTCAGGTGCCAGGTAGTTTTACGTTCCGTACCAACGATTAGACTGGGTTTGATTTTAATTAAATATAACATAAATTAAAACTACAAATTAATATTTAGGATCCATTTATAGCACACTTTAGTTCTTGTCACTAAAGAGTGCATCTACTAAATAGTGGATATTGAGTTGGAGTGATTAGTTCATCTCCAACTCTTTGACTGCGCGAGTGTTTAAAAAACACATCCACTCTGTGTCCTGGTGTTATACGAGTGTTTAAAACACACCCACTCTGTGTCCTGGTGTTATACGAGTGTTTAAAACACATCCACTCAGTGTCCTAGTGCTATCGCGAGTGTTTAAAACACGTCCACTCTGTGTCCTGGTGTTATCGCGAGGGTTTAAAACATGTCCATTCTGTGTCCTGGTGCTATCACGAGTGTTTAAAACACGTCCACTCTGTGTCCTGGTGTTATACGAGTGTTTAAAACACGTCCACTCTGTGTCCTGGTGTTATCGCGAGGGTTTAAAACATGTCCACTCAGTGTCCTGGTGTTATCGTGAGTGTTTTTCAATTCGCTTGTAACCCTCACCACGTCTCCGTGGACGATTTACCTCCTTAGAAAGAAATCGGCTAAGGTCGCTTTTCCTGTCATTTAAAAAAATCCTACTAGGTTCGGGGAGATCTTTTATAATTTGTCCTGTTCTTTACTGCTAGATTTAAGGATAGTAAATACTAAAAAAATACTATATTATGTACTGTGCCCTTATTTTAGAAAGTGGGATCAAGCTACGTTTAAGTACGTCCGTCACTAAAACTCAAAAACCCCGCTAGAGTTAGCATAAAATATATTATTTTATGCTTCAGTATGTTCTTGTCAGGTCCAATATAGATTTATTTTATGGGTATAAATTGAAAAATGAGGACTAAAATCACAACAATCTTTACTTGAAGTCGAAAATAACACCCGCTCCGCAAAGTATCTTCGGAACGTGTCTTTAAAACTAAAATATACGTCTCTTTGTTTTATTCATTTGAGAAAAAAATATTTACTTATTTTAGTTCATATAAAATCTTTATTAAGGAATTTTTTCTTCAAATTTTGACCTAAATATGGCGCTATTTGCACACGGCTTTTCTAGACTATATGAATTAAAAAAGTTAACAAAATTAAATAAAAGCCTGTCAAAAATAATTGAATCACTGAAAATAAGTTGTAATTTTGATAATATGTCATATGTGATAGGACCTCCTCCTCACACCAGCCCTTTTCCTTCCAGCCTCTCAATATCGCCTGCACAGGTCACGTGTCACGACTATTAACATTTGGACAGTTGGCGACACACGCATGCGCCGTGCGGCGCTCGGTCACACGACATTGATACGTTCCATTGTGTTCGAATAAGCGACTTCTTTTTAGAATGTTTGACAAATCAAATTGAGCTGTAATACTAGATGATGGCAGGCAATAACGACTGTGGGGAATTTCCAATTTTTCATGCTGATACGTTTTAATAGTGGGGTGGATGAACCGGGGGAAAGAGGGGGTTTATTCTACATCAAAATATTTTGCATTTGTTTCCATTCTGTTGAAAAATTGGCTACTCCCTCTGAGGCAACTCAAAGAGTAGATTTTTTTTAGAAAGGCTCCTCGATGTCAATTTTTTTTCTTATAGCATCTTGATAACTTACCCGTATGGGCTTTATGCATTTTAATCATGATAGTTTGGTAGGGTGGGTAGCTTACTACTTACTACTACTACTACTACTACTACTACTACTAATTACGTGTTAACGTGATGCTAAACATATTATATGAGGCCAAAAATGTGTTGTTTATAGGAAATATATCAGAATTTTCATGGAAGGAGAGTAGGAAATCGCTAAGGAAGAACCACGTAAGTTCACCTCACTGAGGATTTTAACCCCGATTTCCGATTCAAGACATAGACATGATAAGCTTGGAATCTAGACCACGTACCTATCAATGCAGGTATATCAAATCTAAATTGAATTTCAAATTGATCTCTAGTCAGTATAAATAGTGAAATAGTTCGATATTTAAATGTTTTATCACGTTGATATATTTGATTATGCCTTAAATTATGAGTGAAGAATGACCTTGATCACGAGAAAATCCCTTGCGATCTCAATGAAGAGCATTGGCTTACTAAGATAAAGGTCCCGGGTTCAATCCCCATATCCAGATGTCATTTTTCAATTGAGTCGAACGTGATTCAGATACGGATTATCTTTTATCCCCAAAGCTCTACCTTTCTATTATAGCCTATACTTGTCTGGCGTTTCTTTCTTCCACGTTGATATATGGTAAGAAGAACGTATTAAGAATTAGTCACATTATTTGAAAAAAAAAATTATAAAAATTAAAGGACTATTTAAAAACTAAGCAGTGAAATACTTAGAGTATTCATATAATTGTATGGGCATAATGGATTGATGTTTAATGATTGATGTTTGATGTTTTATTAATTACATTATTTATTGCTTTCTTTATAAGTTTTAGTAAATTTCATAACTAATACTGTATATAACGGCAACATTGTATACAATTTATTATAAGAACGTGTTTTAAAAATTTACTGAAATAACTAATCTTATTTATTAAAATAAAATGTCAGTTTAAATTGTAAACGTTTTATCGTTTAGTTGATATTCTTTATTTGCAATGAAATATTAAAAGGTTACAGTAAATAGGATGTACAGTAGGGCCTACTTTTAGATATAGCTACGCCTGTACCAATGGATAAGTGGTTATAGAGGTGGATCAAGTACAGGTACACTTGTTAGATTCTGAGTGATACTGAGGAAGAAATTTAATGTATGTATTCTCGAAAACTTTTGAATTTTCAAAAATCATTAATCATTAAACACTCCGTGATTTTAGGTTTAGTATTAAAAACATAAAACATCCTGAGGTATGACCATGCCACGGGAACAGAAAGACAAATTGGTGTATGGATAGACAGATATATAGACTTGGTGCCAAACATAATATTTTAGGGGTTTGGAAGCATATAAAGTATCCAGACCCATCATAATATAAGGGTGAAAATTGTTCACGGTTACAATACTTTCTCATTATGACAGTGTAAACCAAAAACTTCATTACTACACGTCAAACGCAAGTAAAGTTCCTAATATAAAATATCAAAATATAAATATAGCATCGTTTTGACGATTTTTCTGCTTCTCCCCCCCCCTTTTAATCCCCCAACCCCTTTTACACCCTCACCCAAAAAAATAAAAAATAAATGAATGAACAAATAAAAAAATGGGAACAGTATCTCATTGCTCAGGCCACGTGATTAAGACTGGTGGTCACGTGACGTAGCGTACGTCACAGAAGGGGATCCCCCACTCTCACAATGTTACCACCCTAAACAAGAGAAGTATCACACCCTCTTCACACACACAAATTGCAAATTTGAATATCACACACTTCCCATGTCTTTCATTTGCCTTTAGCTTTATCTTCTTTTTTTTTTTTAGTTACAAGCATTTGAAAGTAGAAATGAAGCTTGTAATACTTTTCTTTGTCCAACCAAAGTCGAGCCACACGTTGGTTAATAAGCAAGTGACAGTAAAACGTCTATATTAGACCCTTTATTGGGGTGTAGTGAAGTGTTGCAAATGGGCTATTGTTGCAAGAAGGGGGGTGGCTTGGCACCAGAAAACAGGCAAATTTATTTTTAATTGTGAATAAGGCATAGATAAATAATATTTATACTACTATAAAGCCACATGGCTGACTCACTCACTGACATTAATGTTTACCCACTTTCAGGTGAGCTAAAAACTCGAAATTTGTCAAACTTATATCCTCTAGCCTGTAATCGACGATGACATTCCAAAGAGTTAAAAAAAAAATTAACTTTCAACCCCCGAAAAAAAAATGGTGGAGCAACTTTAAAGTCGTCGCGGACCTTTCTTTGGAGGTCTCTTCTGGCTAAACGGTAATACCTATCAAAAAAACGGCTCTGGAATTACACTAATTTACATTCACTTGCAAAGAAAGCCTCGTGGGAGTTTGGGGGGGAGGGGGGAAGACCCCAACTAGGAAAGCGAGCTATAGCTATATAGGACTACTACTCTCTTAGCAAAATGCCTCTTGCTGCGCTGTATGGAATAATATTTTACATTGTATATTTACAGATTTATCTGATTGCCAAACCCTTCCTTCACCTCTGACAAGACGTGTATTAGTCACAACTGGCAATGTGTGGAATGCCAGACCTCCCGCCGTGGTTTGGATCCCATGTTAAACTGTAGGTCCTCCATTTCATCTCACAATCACCCTACCATTACACATTAGCATAAGTGCGTATAACCCGAACGGGTAGTAAGACACGGTGATAATAATAATAATAATAATAATACATATTAGAAACATTCTAAAGTAGTTTAAAGTAATGAGTGGTAATAAAGTTAAAACTAAGATAAAAAAACTCAAGAATAGCTATAACAAAATGAATAGATTTTTAATTGAATGAATTAGATAGTTTTAAATTTGGTATATGGATTAAGTGACTTTTAATATTCAAAAGATTGATTATATTTTGCTTTTAATGACCTACAAAATGTCATATATAAAAATTTTCAATAAAGTGTTATAACATCATCAACTGCATTAAAAGATGAGTTGACGAAAAGTCTAAAATACACATATAACATATTAAAATGTATTTAAAAAACTTGGATACAACAAATAAGGACAAAAACAAAGTTTAAAGATCAACAGAGTTGTAAATTAGGCAATAAAATTGAATTAATGGGTTAGTCTCGCCAAATGAGATTTAATAAAGTAATGAAAATGTTCTTGTTACAACGTTTATGAAGAATATAATAATTTTTATTTTAAGATTATGTATAAAATCTAAGCCTTATCTTGGTTCAGTCTTATTACTCCTTGTGATAATCAGCCATTATAATGATGCTGATTTGTATTCTTCTGACATGTTTCGGTATAAGAATGCCACAATCATGGACACCACAAAATGAAATTAAAAAACCATGAAGAAAACTTGAGAATCAAGTAGTACAGAAATCTTTGATCAAATTACTGTTTTATTCATGAATTTGTAAGAGACAATTAATAAACAAACAAAACTACCAACGTCGCTGTACGGGACACAATATAGAAAATGTCTCCTCCAGGAAAACAAAATCCACATATATTGAATCGGACATAATGCTGGAGGTATTCTTGAAGAAAACATATTCTCTTTGCACATGTGTTTGGTTCTTCCATCAAAGCGTTTCTGCCACTTGAAACCCATGACTTTGAGAAGTTTTGTAAAGGTCGATTTACCTCCATGGAAATCGATTTCTGCAGTCCTGATTGCCAACAAAATAGAGTCAATCCATCGACACATGTCTACCTGGAAAAAGGCATATAATAAAATAATTAATATTAATCAGTGACAGATAAATATACTCCATTCACGGTAGTAATTACTCTCTGAAAGGTCTTTTTTCTTACAAATATCCTACTATATAATAGATTTCTGGTAGGAAAAAAGGCCTTTCAGAAAACAATTCCTATCGTGAACGGACTTTAGATATCAAACAATGTTGAAATTGCTATGGTTAAATAATTTTGTAGCGTACTCCTTGAATAAGGATTGGATTAGAAAGTAGCCTGCCAACAACAAGCGAGGGAGTGCCAAAACTTGTACATATAAGGGATTATTTTGGATAAAACATCGAATAATGAATAGTTTATCATTGTCATTCTACTCACAAGGATATGTAAAATGATATCTTAATGACCTAATGATAAATTGAAATTATTTTTTTATTTGCACTTTTAAAAAAGTTACAATTGACGAACATGTTTTTACCTTTGCTCCATCATATTGTTTGTTTGATTGATTTATTTATGCTTCAAAAGTCAACTATATGTATAGGTAACCTAACATTACAAGAACCAACAGGTGAAAAAAAATACAAGTTGACCTATACATTTGCACTAACCTTCGTGATACATTTTGTAAATAACCTGACGAACAGAATCTCTTGTAAAATCATCAATAGTTTCTACAGATACTCCAGGCTTCGGTTGTTTCTCTCTGATCTTGCCATAAGTTTCAACATGATGACTTGTTATAATAACTGGATTAATAAAACAAAAAATTATTATGTAGGCCTATATTGATAACATGACACAGAGTATTGTTTGTTTAAGACTTTTATCTTTGTAACATCACTATATTAAAATATGTTATATGTTCTAGAAATAAATCATTTGAAATTAAATCGTTTGAGGAGTGCTCGCTATTGAGGCAGGATATGCTGCCTTAAAAAGAGTGAGTTAAGCAACAAAAAAAACTTTTTAATTGATGCACCGTCATTTTTTATTAATTAAAATAAATATATTAAAGAGTAGGAATATTTTGTTTGGGGGAAAAAATATATAAGTAATAGTTTGTGTGAGGAATGCCAGGTCTCCACCGTGGTTCGGATTCCACGTTAAACTGTAGGTCCTTCATTTCATCTCACAATCACTCTACCATTACACATTAGCGTAAGTGCGTATAACCCGTACGGGTAGTAAGACGCGGTGCTAATAATAATAATAATAGTTTGTGTGCAGTATCCATATAATTTTCACTACACAGAAAGCATGAACGAACTTCAACCAAGGGATGACAGGAACTACAAGCCTTAAGACAAGGGATGACAGGAACTACAAGCCTTAAGACAAGTGACTCCATGGATATGTAGCTTCTAATTATGAAAATAAAACCTTCTTTTATCCCTACCGTCTCACAGTGTGTTAACCCTGAGTTTCAAGTTGCTGTTTTTTCTGCCACGTTGAATGAATCTAAGTCGTCCAACATCTCTGGTCTAATTGTTGGTGTAACATTGATATCCTCTTGTTTCTGATGAGTACATGTTTCTCTCTTCTTCCTGGAACAGCTTTTCCCCTTCTCCATAGATGTTTCCCTGATTTGGACAGTCTCATGCTCAGGGAAAAACAGATTAATAACTTAACCTAAGTTTTACACAACCTCAGGCTTATGCTGGCTTTTACAATCTGTTATATTATATTGTTTTAATAGGTAAGCCTATTTATAATGACTTTTAATAATTTAACCAACAAAAATCAATATCCTAGAAAATATGTTTAGGCCTATAAAATAAATGACAATGATAAATCAAAAGTTATCCTAATTAACAAATATCTATTTTAGATTCACTCTTCTTAAACAGTTGTAACAAAGTCTCTAATAAAAATACAATAACTTATAACTTGAAGTCTAAGTGCCAGTTTCATAGTCAAATTTAGTACGCCTCAAGTGCGGCGCTACACTAAATACAAGACGACACCTACCTAAACCAGAATGGAATGGGCCATTCTCGCATCGGAAACCGGCCCATTCCATTCGAGTTTAGGTAGGTGTCGTCTTGTATTTAGTGTAGCGCCGCACTTGAGGCGTACTAAATTTGACTATGAAACTGGCCCTTAACCTAGTATTTATTGATTCAACACTGGAGAAAGAATCGCAAGTAATTTTTTTACTAAACTTCACAGATTTTTTATTAATACAATAAAAATCCTAAAACTCGAGGTTTAGTCTAGAGGTCAACACAATCTTGAGGTTAAAAGATTTATTTTATAGTCTTGATACAATTAAATTTTCGAATAATGAATATAGATAATTGAGAAACACTCGTTATTTTTTTATCACACGCTTTAATGTTATATTAGATACATACTTATTCAAAGATCACTAAAAAAACGTTTATTTTTCAAGGATAGCACGCTCACAAACCGAAATAATATTCACAAAAAAAACACACAGACTACTAATTAGCCGAATTTATATTCAATAAAGACACTGTATTACTCAGATTTGTAATAAAATTATTAACGGTAGCATAGACACACCTAAATACAAATCAATCGTACTCAGCTATAAAATATTTGGTTCAACTTGTTGACTCACGTACGTGGTTTTATAAACTGTATTTTATACGATAGTTCACTGTTAAAATGTATATTTAAAATTGTTAGAGTTTGGTTATGAGTTTAACTGTTTGGTTGGTTGGGTACTGAAGTTTTCTTTTGCTGTCTAATTCTAATTAATTAGTAAAATTAAGAAAACGTTAAAGGGGCCTTATATGCTGAAAACAAATATGGCCACTGGATAGAATCTATGCTGCCAGTTCGTGACGTAGAGGAACTCGTCGCAGGTTGGACGGAGAGTTGTATTAATACTCGTGTTTACAAAAATTTTATTATTTCACAAACATTTTGTATGTTTTTCCTTCTTTATTATCACAAACCATTTATTTATGTTAAAGATATCCGAAGGCAGTTATAAAAATATTAATAACTGAAAATAGTACCATTAAATGTAAAATTTCACCTTTTATTTAACCTGTAACTGCCACCAGAGCTAAAAGGAAAACTAGAATGAATTTACTATACTTTTTTTTTTCCTTTAACTTGTTTATGGAAACTAAAATTATATTGTAATCTTTGGGGAAGTAATGTTAAAAGTGAATTATAATATTTTTAGGGATAATAATAGTAGTAATTAGTAAATAATAATTATTTCTAAATATGTTGACAAAACTTACTCTCATACGAGGTTGGCATTACTGATACCATTTGTTAGCTTCTGCTAGCTGTCATGTAAAACCAAAGAAGTGATAATTTCACTGTATGTTCAGACTATAGAGCATTTTAGACTAACGTAACAGCACCCTGAACAGAACAACGCTCGATTCGGTGCTCTGTAGGATTTGACCTCTCTTTGAAAACATTTCTAGCCTCGAGACGCAACACGATTCCGTAACAAAACCAGCGAGCCAGAAGCGGTTAGAGATGCCCCTCAGTTCTCAGTCTACAGTTGTTTATGTGAGAGAAACTATGGCATGGTGTAGGGATGTGGTATCGTAAGAAAAAGTATCGATACTGTACTCATTAAAAGTATCGAAAGGAAAATATCGATACCTTACTAGTATCGAAAGGAAAGTATCGATTACAGTAAGTATCAGTATAGATTTTTTTTCCTTACAAGATGATTTTTTGCTATAAGTCTTCTGGGAGGAGCCCTTTTTTTAAAACTACATTCGTCGTTTATAATATACTCTATAAAGATATTATACACTATTGACAAACAAAAGAAGAATGGATGGCCTGCCCTGCTTCATCTGCTTAAACTACGCACTTAAGACTTTTCTACTGCGTCAACTTGGGGCACCCTTGAGATGACTGAGTTAATTTAGCTTTACAAACGCTTATTTTGTTTAGTTTGTGATGACCGAGCTCATCGATAAAGGAAGGGGTAGTAGACTGGTCACCCCTTGCCCCGTCAAGCATCAAGCTGTATTGATAAACAAAGAGGAAATAATAGCTATGAATTTTGATGAGCAAAAAGAGATTGAATGCAGAAAATGAGTGAAAACTGATAAATAGTGTAATTTGTTCCTCCTCCACACCACAGTCTGCTCTAGTAAACATTTAATCCCAACATGAGTGAAGATAAAAAAAAAGTTGTTTTTTTCGATACCGATCCGATACCAGTGTGTGAGTACTAATATCAGTTAAAGAATCGGAAAGAATCATCGAGTAAAAATTACTAATATCGAAAGGAAAATATTGATATTAGTAAAGTATCGATACTTTTTCCACATCCCTAGCATGGCGTCCGTACGTGATCTGTCATGGATTTGGAGGTAGAAGCAGCGTATATTATATATATCCACTTAGCGTTAAAGAATAAGAGGAGTAGGTGAAGCTGGTGGAAAAACAGGATTTTTGAGATGAGGGAACAGCAGGGTGGATCAGCCTTAATGGCAGATTTAAGTATCCAACACGTTAGCGGACGTTATAAAAAAATGATGTGAATTTCAAAAAATCTATTTTGAGTTTTTAAGTTCCTTGATAGGAAGAAAGATATCAAAGCAAAATACTAAATTGAGGCCACTTCTTGGAGCGCTGCTACGGTTACCATCCACAATGGCGACTTTTGAGCTGAGCCCCGAAACGCGCACTACTTTGTTGTTTCGAAATAAGAGTGCCTTTTGAAGGCGCGAGCGGCCCCCGAACCGAGCATCGAGTGGAATTTGTTACAGGTTTCGTACACACTATCGATCATGTTATGATGCTGTTACGTTAGTAGTGGTATTAGCCCGTCATTGCAATCTGACCTACTTTCCACATTCGTATGATTTACCGTTATTCCCCCCTCCTCCTGCCCATGTCCTCCCCCTCTTCCCCGCCTCTGGCCTCTCAACCCAGGACATGTTGGTTCTTGATGATTAATTATTAATGATTGTTAATTGATTTTTGGCTAGGATTTGGGTGTTGGAGTTTTATTCATTGATTTTTTATTAGAATCTCGCGCTATGGATGTCTTATGTTGAATGAACATTGGTTCCTCCGTCACAAGGCCCTGTCGGACTGTACCGGAATGAACCTCTCTTGACGGCCTTTTAATTATTAATAATTGTTAATTGATTATTGCTAATTAATTACTGGCTAGGATTGAGATGTTGGAGTTTTTAATCATTGATTGGGGTTAGCAAATGGTCTGTGACGTTTCGGCATGAGGCCGTGGCATAAACCTCACGCTATGACTGTCTTATGTTGAATTAACATTGGCTCCTCCGCCACAAGACATTACAGGACTACCAAGCACGAACTTTGCTCAGTGGCTGTCGGTGATAGAGTGTGATAAATGGTTCCCCTGTCTTGAGACCCCCTCCTCTTTCGCAACCCTGGCGCCAGTATGTCGGCCCGACAATACAAGAATAGATATTGAGGTCATTGACCTAGGCAGCGGGTTTTCCCAGGCGTCAGGTTGGCAGCTCACGAGACAAGAATAGATCGTGAACTGGGTCAGTGGGTCGCAACCCCCTAGGGTTTTTCCTGGCGCCAGTATGTCGGCCCTACAAGACAATAATAGATATTGAGGTCATTGACCCGTGAAACGGGTTTTTACCTGGCACCAGGTTGACGGGCAGACAAGACAAGTTGGGACTCGTAAGGGACAAACAGTAAATAAAACACAGATATTACAAATATATATTTATTTATTTATTAAACAGCACATTTATACATTTTTACAGGAATGTCTCATATAGTCGTTCATACGTTTTTCAACAGTGTCTTTTAAATGCGTTAGTAAAATTATTTTTAGTTCACAATCCAGCATGTAATAGGCCAAACCGACGACTTGACGTGTTTAGTAGGTAGCGCTGATAAAATCCAGGTTTTTGATGTGGGTTTCCACCATAGGCTGTTCTAGGTCGATGACATCCACCGATTCGTCGCATACATCCACGACGAGTGTGTCGATCAAATCGTTGCAATAGCGTGCGACGGGTGTCGACCACATGTCTCGTCGGTCGATGAGGTCCCACACCTCACAAAGACGCGCCCAGCTAGCTGCTAGATAGGTGACCCGCTTGATTCCTGCATCTTGTTTATCGTTGATGACGACCATACACCACACATGCGTCTCAGAAAGATTTCGTGATTAGTCAGACTAATCTTCTGAGGAGGTTGCGTGTTGGTGAAAAACTTTGATATGACCGACTTGTAGCTGCCCAGTTACTTGACACTTTGTACGGTTAAACACGGCGAAGTTCCCACCGCATTTTTATAGTTGGACATAGGGCGTAAGTTGTTCTTGATGCTCATGCCAACGATGACCCGCTTGGCGTCGACTCCATCAAGAGGGAACAATGTGTTGAAAATACTGGTGACGGCGAGTGCCTTCACCAGCTTTGCTTTGCTGCCGCAAACGTCTTGACCTTTCAGGCTGTTTAGCGGTTATGGCTGGCACACCGTCGGGACGCCCTTTTTTTTATAGGCGCACGCCACCTGGACACGACCTCTTGAAAGGCGGAATGCCCCTACAGTTTTGAAAAACCTATTGTAATATCTCACCACCTTAGCGTCGTTGGCTGTATGATTGGTGGGTGAGAATAGGTTTTGGAAAGTTTTCATCGGAATGTTCTTGGCGCGATAGAGAAGGTACATGAGACAGTAATGGCCGCAAACGTCTGAGGCGATGCTTTGAAGTTGTAGCGTGCNATAGAGAAGGTACATGAGACAGTAATGGCCGCAAACGTCTGAGGCGATGCTTTGAAGTTGTAGCGTGCTATGGGACGTGCGATATTGTTTTTGCGTATAAATGCCAGATGTGACTTTATATGAGGTGGAAAAGCATAACTATCAAAGTATTCTCCCACACCGTTTTTGTCGATAAAGATGGCGACCCAATCCGTCCCAGGTTTGGTGTGTGGATCGGTGTTGATGACTAGAGCGGCAGGTCGCGCTATTCTTGCAGGTAGTTGATCAGCAGGGAAAACACCCGACCATACAGAACGAAACCACGGGCTTATTTTCAGTGCATGTCTTATGGTGTGCGTGTCCATCTTCAATCATCCACTCTCGAAGTCCCCGACGATAGAGGCCGAGCAGAAATTCCATACAGAACTATGTGCCATGCACATGGTGCGGCCCAATTTAAGTGATTTCAGTGACGAACAACCTCTGTCTTAAAGATCTACGATGGGTGTAGACGTGTATTTGACTAGAAACTTTTTCTTTTCAGCCCCCTTGACGTAGACGGATTCTGCACGCGTTGTGGCACGGGAGGTGAAGGATTTGAGCAGACTGTAATCCACATCACCGCTATCCCAAGGAATACCGTGCAGATTGTTGACTATATAGCCGGCTTTCTTTCTGGCATCGGCGGAAAGTTCCTCGATAGCGTATGGGGGTTTTAACACCCAATGTTGAAGTAATGTGCTACACACAGATAAAATACTCAGTTCCTTGACGATAAACTCTTTGTTGTCGTCGATGAAGCTCTGGAAATCCACAATGACGTCCATGGCTTAAATGAAGAGGGTAAGGGTCGGGTATCAGTTTATATTAACTTCCATAATCGGTTACGACGTTTCTGCCCTTGTCAATGGTGATGATGTTGGCCAACTCCCCGTGCACGATACAGTTGACGGTTTTGGTGAGAGCGCGAGTGAAGCTCACTTCGATGCTCAGAGATCCGTGCCTCGTCAAATTCCAATGCGATGTTATGTGGGCTGACAGATTAGGCGTGAGATCGAAAGCCATGTGATGATATCCCTTGGGGAAGGCTTCTCGTGTAATGTCGCTACCCTCATTCTTGAAATGGATACCCGTTCCAGAAAACAATGTATGGTAGGACATGAAATAGTGTCCGTTTGAAAAATCGGGCTGTAACGGTTTCGACGGTACTTGTTCCCCGTTCACGTACAGCGAGAAATGGTTCATGCCGTACGTTTGAAAGTTAAACGGGTTCTTGGTGGCGTCTCCGTTGAACACTGCGATTGACACAAATCCCATGATGTACCGTTGGGGTAACTGTCCGGTGAATACGTTGTCCAGTGATTTTCCTTGCACGCCCGTAGGAATAGTGAGTGTTTTTACTTCCACACGGGTGATGGGATACTTTGCGGGACTGACGTTTAATGCTT
>CABFOW010004424.1:2454-56702 GCA_902141385.1 Timema californicum
CAGATAAATCTGTGCCGGGACCGAGGATTGAACCCCGGCCGCCAGCACAGAAGTCTGACACCTTACCCCTAGACCGCCAGGTCACTGTAGATATACTAACCTGCAAATTATAGTGATACTTCTCGCTTAGTAACCCTGTTAAATGAATTGCCTTACCAATCTATCTCACGGCGTGAACTGTATTTCTTTAAAGTTTACGTACGCGATCTCGTTTTTACTTTCTCTCGACCCGTCGGCATCGGAGAGAAAGTATTGTGACCGTCAACAAAATCTAGCTTGATATTTTGATAAATGTCGACGTTTTATGACTCCTTGAAACCAATAAAGCTGGGTTCACGATATTTTAATTATATTTCATCAAATTGTCTATAATGTAATTGTAAAGGCTTAGATGGAATAAAGGTGTTGTTTATATAATATAAACGTGATTCTAACAACTTGGTTGAAATATATTGTGTATTTATTTCGAGTAAACCTTATGTGTTCTACGACAAAAATGAATATTTTTAATCAATTGGAAGATAGTTAAATAAAGTAAAGAGCATATTTACATCTAAAATATTGCTACCAAAGTTCAAGTAAAGAATAAGTATGTACATTTTTTATTATTTGTTTGCGCTAGTCAAGGATTGAGCTAGTAAGTTAGTTCCATGCACTATTTAAATTAGATATGTTCATAGTTATAAATAATATGGAAAAATTGTATTCCAATTAGCAACATAATATTGTTGAGAGGTAAGTTTAAAATAAAAAATACCAGGGAAGGTCATACAACTACAATGAAATTACAATGCACGGGAAATGAGCTAATTATGTTATCAATTTAATAATTACGTAGGGTAGGATTTTTGTAGAAAAAACTTTATTAAATTTATTTCTTTTCTGTCAACATTGAATTATTATTATTATTATTATTATTATTATTATTATTATTATTATTAAGCACCGCGTCTTACTACCCGTTCGGGTTATACACACGTCAACATTGAACATATTTTATCATGTTATTAGTCTAATTTTATAAATATTGATGAAATTTATCAAAAGTGATAGCTGTAGATCAAATGAGCTGAATTATACGTGAAAGAAGGTTAGTAGCTTTTCTAGCTTTCAGAAAAGCTCAGTTCTGTATAAATGGAATTGTTTACTAGTCCACGCAAATGCACTGTACAATATAATATTTCTAGTAACAAAACTCGTAAATACAAATATAATAAGTTAATTTAATCTCTAGCCATTATTATTAACAATATAATTAAAAGTTATAGTCAATATTAACTTGCTAGAAACAAAATCACATCCCATGTCATGCCCCTAAGGTGGGGGTATTGGGTACGCGAGAAAAGGCTAGTGTTTTCGCAGTTTTTATAGATAAAACTTTTTTGGACAAAATAAATAAAATAACGTTCCAGTAGAAACATAGATTATATGTTTCTTCCCATGTTAATATCGACATTTGTTGAATACCTGTAATAAGCATAGTGGCACCGTGCCAGAGGTCGGTGCCTTCAGGAGAGTTGTTGGGGCTCCTGAGGACTGGTACGCTATGCAGTTTGACTACTTACGTTATAAGTAGTACCCAGAGCTGGGCTGACACCCCGCCGCAGCGGCTCAATTGTCCACGAGTCGGCTACACGTACACCGGAACCGTCTTTCGCCTGACCCGACCCGGCCCGATCCAACCCGACTCCTGTGCCTACACTGGACACGTATGAAAATAGCCAGTTTGCCTCGAGATCTTGTCTGGGAGCTTCAACAAAGTCGTAGACAGGGGGGTGGGGGTTTAGGGGTTCAACTCCGAAATTTGACTTTTTTTGTAAATATTATTTATTGTTGAAACAATATCAAAATAAAGGTACACAAGAAAATTTGTGAAACTAGTACCTGACACCATTCTTATGTTAAAATAAATTTTTACAAATATTTTATGTTTTGTATTGTAACAAACATGGCTTTCAGACCTAATCAAATCTGCTACAGAAGATGGATTGATTCATAGAAAGGTCGCCGATAGCCACTTAAATCGCTCGCCTGTCATGGAAAGCTATATACTCTTTGGTTCTTAAATGGTTTGCTCTTTTGGCTTTATTTTATCTTTAAATGGGATTATTATATTAATGGTAACTATGTTTTAAATGTTTAAGGTCTGTTTTTTTACTAACGTAGCTCTATGGTCCGAGCGTAGTATCGAGGAACTTTGGAAAATATCCCGATGATCTTGTGATTCATTTCCAATGCATTCATAAAACGGTCATAAAGTTAATGAGCCTTGGCTACATAAAGTGCATTGAGTTTGGTCAGTTTTATTGTTAGTAGTTTCTATCTATTTACGATATCTCGCTTTCTATAAACGTATATTATTGTATGGGTTGTTGTTGTTGTTATATCTAAAATGTTTAAAGAACCTTTCAGCCTTTATAGATTTTTTTAGCGAGGTTGATTAGTATTATTATAAAAGATTTGTTATATTTAAGATGTATATGGAACCCTTTTCCATTCATATAATGAATTAAAAGTTGGTAAATATTATGTCTATTACCATCTGGGTTGGAGAAATACAACCTCAAATGGCTGTTCGAGGACTCCAAAAAGAAAATTAATTTAAGAATGCCGTATTGTTAGTGTAGGTAAAGACTGAATTTTAATTTAGTAATTTATTTAGTGCGGTGATATCAGTATTGATTTGTCATGAAGAATATGTCATACCAATTATTTAAGATATTGCAATAGTGAACCCACTGGGTATTCAACAACAAACCAAAAATGTAGGTAAAGGGCTGCTGGTTCATTATAATTCCACCATTAGTGAAGAACATATCGGAGGTTTATTCTTTTCAACCTGACAGTTTTAGTGGAGGGAGTATCACCTCACAAACCCACAAGACGAAGGTACTACACACCATGTACAGTTATTCTTTATTGAAAGGAGATTAACTCAAAAGGGCATTTATCCCACAATTAACAAACTCTTAGCAAGATAACAAAGATAGTCCATGTTGGCTTAGAACACTTTGAAGAGGTCACACACATACAAAATAAAATATAATTTCTGTATGAACTGGTATCGATCCACTCTAGGATAGGAGGGTGTAGGGAAGGGTGTTTAGTGTTTACAGTACATTGGCCAAATAGCAAGCTAGGTATAATAAGACAAAAGTTGACAAAAGAAATAGGACGTATTAGTGAGTGTAGGGAGAGTGATGAAAGTGGTAAGTATTTGAAACCAGGAAACAGCAAAACCTTCAACTTGAAACTATTTGAAATGAAGAGTTCCAAATACACCTGGAAAATGAGTAAAAAAAATATTAAAGAGAGAATCCAGCTAAGGATAGGTGGGTGGTTTTTTTAAAATTATCAACCACTAACTTGCAATTTGAGAAAATATAAACAGCTACAGTTCGAGAACAGCGTAGTTGAAAATAGGTGCATGCTATAAATAAAGTGAGGGGTAAATTCAATTTTTTGTTGGTTTAGTGTGTAGTATAGACTAGTGATGATTAGTTGATATTTGTATACTTATCCCAAATGCTAAATGTGTATTGCTAAGCGCTACCCCCCTGGAGAGTGTGTACGGCACAGTCCCAAGTGCTGGTCCAACCAGTGAGCGACTGGTAGAGGAAGAGGAGTTAATTATCACAAGTTGATATTTGTATACTTATCCCAAATGCTAAATGTGTATTGCTAAGCTATCAATATGAAAACCAATAGCCAAACAAAACTATCTAGTCTACATTCGTAATGTTCCGAAATGTTTGGCTGGCTACGGCCTTGGCCTCAACGTGAATGATTCTGATGATGATTTAGAGCTACTGTTATTGTGTGACAGTAATTTAAATTAAAAAACAGTAAGTAAGCGAAAAAGGACTTGGTTACATGAGTTCACTATGGAGAGGAGTGAAAGTGAGTACTTCACTACGTGTTTACCTCTACGATAACATCCAGAGAAGTTTAAATATTTTCATAGGATGACCATATAAACATTTGACTATATTTTTAGGGGTTGAAGGAGACCTGAAAAGGACAAGCAGCTTCCGAACGCGTATTGAGCAAGGATAAGTTCAATTTCGTCATTTTTTGACATATTCAAATGAAAAAAAAAACGCTAGAAAAAAATAGAGCAAGCACACTAGAGTTGAAGAAAACAAATAAACGATATAAATCAAGTAGATTACTCCACGACTAGTTTGAACAGACTGAACAGGAAAAATCAAACGTGTATGATGATTTCGGCTGAGGTCAGGGAGACTCATAGTCGGGTCGGGTCGGCTCCAGTGTAGGTGCAGCCTAATGGCGTGGGCAGACCGGTGGGGTTCTGGGCCTCCGTGTTTTTGAGCTTTGGGGCCCGGGTCCCGCCGTTCGTGTGGTGAGCCGTTTTACAGCTCCTACGCTAAACTTGACAGTTAGTGGAGCATGTGCTAGATCATGGGCACCTCCACTCGTACGCGATAGTAGTGGAGTCTCCACGCGCAATGGGCGTAATACCATTCCCTTAGGTCCACGCAAGGGGAAGCGAGGAGACTGGAGGCTGGTTCTGTGAGCGGAACTGAAGTAGGCTACCCCCCTGGAGAGTGTGTACGGCACAGTCCCAAGTGCTGGTCCAACCAGTGAGCGACTGGTAGAGGAAGATGAGTTAATTATCACCTCCCTGGACATCGGGCCTGATCCTGATCGCTACCACCCTGGAGAGTGTGTACGGCACAGTCCCAAGTGCTGGTCCAACCAGTGAGCGAACTGGTAGAGGAAGAGGAGTTAATTATCACCTCCCTGGACATCGGGCCTGTACTGTACGTATGAATAAGAAGAATAAGCACAGATGCATTAGATGAGAAACTTTTTTAATGAAGATAAAAAGTTGTCATTAAATTCCAGGACCTTTATTATATAACTGTTGATATCAACCTGTGAAGGGAATTCAACTAAACTTTGCTACTGGGGAAATATTTTTAATTATGTTGAACAAAAAAGATATTTTCAATAAGAACTGCAAAAATACTGCCCTTAAATCGCATTTCCTAAACTCCTACCCCAAAGATCGCTGAAACTAACGCGATTAACAATTCGTCTTATGGTATTATTTTGGTAGGAAGAACAGTAGAGGTTACTTACTAAAGTTCCTAGAACAATTCTAATATGTTCATACATCAAGTCATGTTATCTGCAGCGGCCACTTTTAATATATGTTATAAATCAGTGGTGGCTCGTGTATAGGCACTGCGGAACTGCAGCACCCCCTATTTCCACTTGATACTATCGATAACATTTTATATAATGAGTTCTTTTTTCTTTAATTCTTTCTTTATTTTTGTAGTACAATATATATTCCTTAAACTTAATGTCAGTACTTCAATAGCCATCCCCCAGTTTATGAAAAATATACAAAAATCTTTGTATAGAACTGTGCATTTCACATTGCCAGCTACGTGGTGTTTGACTGTTGCGCGCATGCGCACATAGGAGCGGAGGAGGGAGGAACGTGGGACTGCAAGGCAGTGAGATCACTGTTGCTCTCACAGAGCCGGCCCCGGCTCTGGCATGATGGTGGAAGGAAGTTTTTTTTACTCGGTGTGTGTTGTGCTTAAAAATCGTGTACAATATTCTTGAATGTGATAAAGTGAAGAAAAGTGTAGAGTTAGATTATTATTATTCTGCTTCCAGCTATTCTATTTGATTCATTTTTTTTCTGTTCTTTTATATAACAGAAAACTTTAACCATGCCCTTGCATCCCCAAGAAATAAGTTCTGTAACTGTAGCTAAGGAAGTGTGTGACTATATATGTGTTGATATAATGGACAGATATTCTTCCACTAAACACTTAGTTGCTGCTAAATTGTTCAACAAGAATTGCTTCACTAGTTTTAAGAATGAACATTCCACAAAAGAGCTAGTACTGACCACTGAAGCTTATCTCATGATTGACAAAGAAAAGCTTGAAATTGAACTAAAAGTATTCTCTTGTAGGACTGATATTCATGAATATTGTAAATTTATTATTATTATTATTATTATTATTATTATTATTATTATCACCGCGTCTTACAACACGTAAGGGTTATACGCACTTACGCTAATGTGTAATGGTAGAGTGATTGTGAGATGAAATGGAGGACCTACAGTTTAAAGTGGAATTCAAACCACGGTGGAGGCTTGGCATTGTAAATTAATTGAGCTGCTGAAATTTATCTTGCAAAATAATCTAGATGATGTTTTTAGTGAAATTACGAAACTGATAAAAATCCTCTTGACAGTTATCATGACTACATCAGAGGCAGAGCGCTGCTTTTCAACATAGAAAAGAATAAAAACTTTTTTAAGAAGCAATATGAATTCGGAAAGACTAAATACACTTTGAGTACTTTCAGTGGAGAAATATTTCCTCAATTGCCATACAGAGATCAAGGAGAAAATTATTGAACTTTTTGCGCAAATTAAAACAAGAAGAATGGATTTCATTTTTAAATTAATAGATCAAAAACAAAGGTTGAAAATTTTCTGGAGCAGCGCCCCCACTAATTTTAGCTATGAGCTACCACCATTATCAATACATATAGAATAAGACAAATAATATAATATAATTAAATGCTCTCATTGTTGACAGCAAATAAAATAGGTTTGAATTTTATCTATTGTTCTTCCAACCAAAATCAGGGTATAAACATCCCCATACCACGTTACCTAAATTAAAAAAATATATATATTACCACCCCGAAGCACAATATGCAGTCGTAAATAATGAAACGCACGGTTCATGAATACTTCTTGCTAGTCAGGATACAACGTATTTCATATCCTCGCAAGTAACAAAAAATACATACTATATATTATATATATGTATGTATCTAGCACAACCACGACAAGAATTATCCAATGTCTATTGGTGTGTAAACCAAGTCATGGTTTCGACCAACTATGTCCATCTCTTAGATTTCATTTTGTAATAATAATAATAATAACAATAATCATAAAAAATAAGCTACCCTTCTCATACGACATGCCCCTTCTTTTCTCAATTTTTTTTCTCTACTAAAACTCTCCGCAAAATGAAGGTTAAATGAGGCGAGAACATTTGTTCTTGCAATTAAAACTGTTCTTGGCTCCGAATTAGTCTCAAATTAGATCTGTTCCGGTTAGTTTAGTTGCTTCATGCCCTAGTAGGGGGCAGTCTCCCCCTTTAAACCCCCTCGTTTCATTCCGGGTGTAGGAAGAGGGCAAGTAGGGAGGGGGGAAACATACTGCAGAGAAACCACGGGTTTGGTGAGTTAGGAGTGGGGGAGGAAGGTTAGATTCTACCCTACAAAGCAGTTGCTTTTTATTTTACTGTTAGGGTGAGGGAAGATTTTCTTTTCCCCCGTTATATTAACTGAATTAGTGAATTCTTCAATTTCATTACTCATAATTTTTTTATAGTATCAAATATTCAAGGTTTTTTTGAGGGGGAAATAAGGAAGGAAAGGGTCTGAATTAGGATTTGTAAGGTAAATGTTCGTTAAGGTTTTTTGTAAGACTAGTTTTGCAAGTCATCGTCCTCAATTTGATTTTTTTGATCATATTTAGAAAACCTCATGAGAGATGAGTTGTGCTTTACTTTTTCGTTTATTTGATATTATTTCCATTCGTTTCAATAAGAGGGAAATGTAATTTTCTATCACAGGAGAGATATGTGAGTTGTACGTATCGCACTCGTCAAATAATTGGATTAAATAAAAATTATCTTTACAATTGGAGAAATAATTTGATGTACTTACAGTCCCTTTCATTGAACTTCATACCACATGTAGATACAATGAATTAAAACCTTAGAAGCTATCAAAAACAGGTGTTACAAAATAAAGACAGTTTTTTTTAAAACTAATACAACACCATTCTTCAGAGACTTTTTTTTTCGTGATTCTTGACTCTCCAATAAACTCAACATTCCATTTTAATCTTTAATACTTTTTTTAGTGTCTCGTAGAGATAAAGTATTTTAATCGAGAACATTTTTTTACCTTGAGATTACTTTGTCCTGTGCGCCCCTAAAAACAAAATAAGTGTTGTACTATTATATATACCAATAAACTCAACATTCCATTTTAATCTTTAATACTTTTTTAGTGTCTCGTAGAGATAAAGTATTTTAATCGAGAACATTTTTTTACCTTGAGATTACTTTGTCCTGTACGCCCCTAAAAACAAAATAAGTGTTGTACTATTATATATATATATATATATATATCTGTCCATGTGCATTTCCAAAACAATTTGATGGGTTTTGTTTAAACTTGATATTTAGATGTTGTATGGTCATTCTGCGGGAGCTATTTTATTTATTTTGTTTCTTGCCTCAAACTAGGGACACTTTACTGTTTACTAATTTTTTTATAAATTTGATATTTTTCGAAAATGGCTCTTATGATTTTGATCAAAATTTATATCAGGGTTGTGTTAGAGATGATTTTGTTACTCGAGCTTCGTATCTTTGAGCACACATTCAGTTTCTATTAAATATAGACCTCCTCAAAATCTATATCTAAAATAATCTATATGCTTAAGACCATGCGGTCACCGAAGAGTATTGGGACAATAGTGATTTTAAGGTTTTCTAAAATGTAACATATTTTTCAAATGAATATATTTCAACTTGCTATTATTTCTATTATCTCCTACTAATTTAAATATTATAACAAAATAAAATTAGTATAGGCCTATATGAATTTCTCTTTACAATTTTACTTTTATATTTTCATAACTTATTTTCAATCCATTTAACCTTTGCCATGATTTTTTTTATTTATATTTGTACTTCTTTGATCGTTACATCCTTTCACCCCCTTGACCCGTCATACCCCATGCGTACAGAGGCTATGATAAGAGAGGGATATATCTCCATCCCTCCCGACCCCACCCCCTACCACGTGACTAGGGACCGTAATTATGCCGGCCTGGCCGTAGCGTCGCGCTGTAAATCGTGGCTGGGATGAGTCATGGCCCCCTCTATCGTAACCCTGCTGCAGTGGTAATGAAGATCTACTGGTCATGGCCTCCTTTATGGCCTACAACTGTCCGACACTAGCTACATAGCCATATACACACGGGTACAGTCGAGTCTTAGCAACAGAGAATTTCGGGATATACGGTGTGATCCAAAAGAACAACGGTACTTTTGGGGGGTAGGGGGGGGACTACTTTTTAGGGTCATTAGAATTAATACTAATCATAGTGTTATTTTGGTTAAATTTATTTTTTGATAACCCTAACCATCAGTGGGGAATAAAAGGAATATTTTATGTCAGGAGGGGTGAATTCCGCAGGGAAACAAATGGAGTTTGGTAAATAATTCAATCAACATTTGATGTACTATTTGTTTCTATAACGTTTGAAGTAAAGTATTTACTAATTAATTCTTCCATGACTCTAGTCTCGTATGGCTTATTGGTGACTGGGAGGCTGGTGCTTGAATACCAATGAGCTGATTTTACTTCGATAGTTCTACCTCTTCCTCAGCGCAAATACGGGTACAATTCCTCCTAACTCTACCTTCCTCATCCCTACTCACTTAGTGAAAAATGCGCATATCCCAGGCAGGTAGTAAAACGCGTATAAAAAGAAGGGCTATATTAGATTTAAGAGCTTTTCTCATCCCACAGATAACACTTATCTTAGGTAGATAATACAGCTCGAACCAGGCTTCGCATCATGGTGTGGTTTTCTTTGTTATACTTTAGAAAACATTGTAATTATTGAGAACAGGGAAACAATTTTACCATATTTAAAAAATTAAAACCAAATTGAAAGTTAGTTATTATAAAATTTAAAAAATCTATTTCATTGATGAGCAATTCAATGTTGTCAAGTGAAGAGTGTAGAGACCAGCATTTCGATACGTTTTCTGGTTAGAGCGAAATATTTGTATCCAACATATGGTTAATTGGCTTTTTTTTTTAAGATACGCTCAGGAATTATGTAGACCTGTGTAGTTGGGAGGGTAACAAAATCACTAAACAGGATTTTTTTTTATTAATATAAATGATTAATTTACTAAAATTGTTTCCATGTTGTTTATGACGTAATAGTTATGACAAATAAAATAATATTTGTTAGTGGCGGATAAACATTTTTTTAAAAATAAATTTTAAATATTTTCACTTCAACGAAAATTGTAAATTTTTAAAGATTCTAGGATTCGAATTTGTATTAGAAATTCGAAGTAAAATTTAAGATTCAAATTCGAGAAATAAAGGATTCAACCCACATTTGTTTATTTTAAATATACTTTACTATAGACTAATAGAAGTACCTATCCGGTGGGTTACCGGGGTAACCGTGTAATGCAATGCATGGTTACCAAGAGCAACGTTTTTCTTTTCTTTAAACAAACAGAAAAAAAGCTCTTCATTTTAATTCTTCCGAGCCAATTTTAAATAAATAAAAATATCTATTAAAAAATTTAGAATTCCAGCTTCTAGATACACATGTTTGAACACAGTGGCTACTAGTTTTAAAATGTCAGCTCTCTGCTTGTGGTAGACTTCACGCAGTGCTCATGACAAGACAAACAAACTCTTCATTAATTTTATTAATATAGATTTATATTTATTTTGTGTCTTTAAATAAACAAACAATTGTGTTTTCAAAAATATTTGAATAATCCTTTCGATTCGCCGACCTTAGAAATTGCACTTAATGATTCATCTTCATCAGTTTTATGAGTTCCTTGGAAAGATCATCCTCTTAACAGATAATTAAACGCTGTTACGAGCTCAACTAGCCAGAACACTTATCCCATTCGGTTTTACAGTCACGTAAAAAAAAGTAAAGAAGGACGTGGAAAAGGATAATGTATATTTTTACTCGTCACATAAAGTTAAAGAAATAGAAAAACTGAGCGGATGAATTGACCTCTTGTTCTCCCCTCCACCTTTTAGGGTTTACGACTGTTCTTATAATCTGGTTTCACGGCATTTTCACTCTCCTATCTCCCTTCTACTCCTCTCCTACTCCTCACTGGATTCCTACAGCCACCCTTCGCAATCCTCGGTGATTTGATTTGTTTCCCGGAGAGCCATGTGGACAAATACTTTAGTGCCTAGTTTGGTCGCGAAAAGAGTCGCAGTAGGAGGGGGGAGGAAAGGGAAGCTAACAATTTTGGAAAAACAAAAAAAGAGTTAATTTTCTATCATCCGAGCTTTTACCATGAGGACTCACATATGCATTCGATTGGTAAACGCCTCTAATCCTGATGACCTCTGGTTCGATTCTGATCACATGTACACTTGGGGCTGTTGTTTTTTATCTTGTTTTATCTCGAATTATACTCAAGGGGAGGATGTAATGAATGCAAGAAAAGGTCAGTGCTTTTGCAAGCATATTTTTTGGCTAAAGTAAAGCCAACATTATTCCAATACAAACAAAGAGCTTTATTTTCTTCACATGGTTATATCAACACTTCTCAAATAACTATCAACAGTGTTCTGAAATTAAATGACAAACTTTTTCTACTCCTTTAAAAAGTGTATCATCTGATGCTGCCATGCTCATGAAAGATATTCAACAACTGTTGACAGCACCATGTGAAGAAAATTAGACTTTACATTTCTACTGGAGCAATATTTTATTTATTTTGGCCAAACGTTTTGCTATAAAAACTGCAAAAACACTGCCCTTAACTCTTGTTCCCTACATTCCTACCTTGAGGTGATCGTTGTTGCTTTTTCTTAGTATAGTAGTATTCAGTTCAACAATAATAATATTTTACTTTGTTATTGGTATCATGCATAAGGTTTATCTATGAAAAGTGATAGCTTAGGATCAAACGACTTTACGTATGGATATATGGAGATTGTTTTAGTACATTTCTAACTTTTGGAACATGTGATTTCCTATCTGACACAGACTTTTCTTACCTTTCCTACCACGTTTCGATTAGTTAAAATAGCTTAATTTAACTGAAGAGAGAGCTAGCATATAGTAAATTAATGTATGGAATTCCATCTAAATAAATGGTAGTCTACTGTGCACCTCACAATAATATACATTGCTATAGAAACGTAATGAGGAAAATCTAACATCGCATTTCACCAAAGAACATACAAAAAATAATATATAGTGTTCCTGAAACATATTATTTGTTCTGTGTATTTTAAAACCCCCATTTTTAAAGCTATATTTAAAAATAAATATTTGACAATAGCTCGAAAAATATTGATTTTATAGAACAGTATTTTAAATCAACGGTGCTAATTTTTTATGACTTTACAAATCCAAGTTATTTAGTATCTCAAATAGTTGCGGAGATAGGATCAAAATTGAAAATTGAATTCATTTAATGGGAAAATCTTAAGTAGCATTTTGTTTATAATGATAAAGATTGCCTAAATATGAATTTTAATCAAAATAGATTCAATTGTGAGAAAATCGATTTTTTTTCACCCTAGAATAAACTACCCTTTATTTTAGTGCTTATGGATAATTCTAAAAATAACTCTGGAGAAATTTATGAAAACTCTAGATGACAAGTTTTACCTAAATTGGTAAAATGATTTTGACTCCATGCCATGTTACAGACAGGTGCCACTGCTAAAACCCCTTTTTCGGCTTCAGGGGGTCATGATACATCGATATCCATCATAAACCCGAGATCGACTCTTTGACTCTCACAATACTTCTATCTCCAAGAGGTAACGGGAAAATAAAACTGGACACGAGAATTGAGCCGGGTAAGTGTATTAATCATACTCAATGAAATAGTCAACGTGTAAATTATCAACAATAATAAGCTCATGAGAAAAGGTATCAGTCTCGTATCGTCTGGTTTGTCTGTAACGTGGAAATTGTATTAACCCGCTTCGGTGGCTGTGTGATCCAACGCGCTAATCTCCTGTTGGGCTAGACTGCCGAAGACAGGGATATCGGGGCTCAATCTCGTTCGTACGTACTGAGGTTGGTTTTCCCTACATGGTTTTACACTTTCCCTCCATGCAAATGTGAATGAACTTCCTCTAAATTAAGCCTCCCTAATCCCTAACTCGTTAATGTAATTAGTACATAGGCGTATAACCTGAACAGGTCACTTTTGATAAATCGAATTAATATAAATAAAACAGCTATAGCTTGTCATTTTTTATTTTTTTTTAACTATTCCATACTTCAAATCAAATGGCTCACTTTATATCACACAGCTTTAATAAAAATATGCTAGAGGAATCTGGAAGACTATATTTTTGTAAAGTTCCTTCCAATTCCTTTTAAGAAGTCTCACCGCCTCCCCTCTTTCCCCCTCCTACCCTGAGCTATATATCAAAATTTTTGCCTACCAGTATCTGTGAACATACGAACAGAATCAATAGACAAAGACAGGAATAGAAAAGGTGGCATAGATAAAGGGTGTCATGGATAGTATATTCTACCAGTGCCTAACTCAGAAAAATATTTTCCGAACTTTTTTTACAGCTATACAAGCTATTAAACTCAGAATATACCGAAGAATATTGTTATTATTATTATTTAAAAAAAATTATGTTTATGAAAATGGTATTTACCTTAAATGACGATAATAAATTTAGGGTGCTCAGAAATATATTTGGTCCAAAAATTGGAGGAAGTTACGCTATAATTATGATCTATAAACCCTGAACTCATCATCAGATATTGTCAGGGTAGTAAAAGATTGTAGATTACGGTAGGCAGTGTACTGTTAATTATGAACTGACCTAAGTTCTATCGACCTTGACGTTCCTGGTAGTGGTGAGTGGTGAAGCTTAGGGGACAAACTTTAAATTAGGAGTAGTTCCGAAATATGGTGATCTATATGGTGATTTAGTGGAACGAAAGTTTTAATAATATTTTATAAACTATTAATTCAATGTGTGTTAAGTAATTAAATCTCTTTGTACCTTTTTTAGATATGTAATTTTACCTTAATGTTTTTTTATATTTTTTATTTTAAAAATGTTAAGTCTTCAAGTATTATATTATTGGTCCTTTTTTATCTTGAAAGTCTCTGATTGGCCTATCCGTGAATCACAATTTCCTGTTAAGGAAAAATAACGGCTTTACCTCGGCCATTCTCATTTTGGATCCGATCAACGTGAGACATAATTTTTTATTTCTTTTTCTTATTTTTTATTTTATTCAAGAATCTTTTCTAAATTAACATGTAGTCTTTTTCCTTTTTATTTCTTTCTTGTTTTTAAGGTTATGGGTTAAAGTTTCCGTGTAATTATTTTGTCTAATTAATTACCTTTTATGTTTAGGATTTATTATGCATTTTTGTGGTGTTCTAATGTAACTTAGAAATTGTCAGCCATGAGGCCTGGTTCTTTTTATATTATGTTTTTGTATCAATCGGCATCCTATAAACCACGCTGTATAAATTTTAATAGAACAGGGGATTAAGTATAATGGTTGAAGACTATTGTATTTGTATTAATTAATTTTGATATTTGGTTTTCTCTATTCTACAGGAGATATCCTTTATTAATACCTTAAACAAATCGGTAATGTAGTAAATGTAAATTTTCTCTTTTATTTTAAATTAATCTTTTATTATGTTTTATTACCTTTTTTATTCTCTTAATCTTTTATTATGTTTTATTATCTTTTATTCGCTTGATAAATAATACAGTCCTTTTGTAACTGGGTTATGATTTATAAATAATCACTTGGGAAACCACGTGTTTCGAATAACTATCTTAACCTCCTTTTGTATTGATTAATTATCTATTTATGCTCTCTTTCAGTCTTAGCGATAGATATACATTTTTCACTAAACTTAATAAGTGTTACTGGTCACCTTTCAATGAGGCGATCAGTACAGCAGGATATCACCAATGAAAAAAACTAGAACTGTGTTCAGAATATTGACTGGAAAACCCAAAAGGAAGAAACCACTAGGAAGACTTAGACGTAGATAACATTATAATGGACCTGAAAGAGATAGGGTGTAATGAGATGGACTGGATAGAAATATCTCAACATATATAGAGGGTGTAATGAGATGGGACTGGATAGAACTAGATCAAGATAGGGATAGGGTGTAATGAGTTGGACTGGATAGAACTAATTCAAGATATGGATAGGGTGTAATGAGATGGGCTGGATAGAACTAGCCCAAGATAGGGATAGGGTGTAATGAGGTATACTGTATATAACTATCTCAAGATAAGGATATGTTGTAAGGAGATGGACTGGATATAACTAGCTCAAGGTAGGGATAGGGTGTAATGAGGTATACTGTATATAACTAGCTCAAGATAGGGATAGGGTGTAATGAGGTGGACTGGATAGAAATATCTCAACATATAGCTAGGGTGTAAAAGGTGGACTTGATAGAACTAGCTCAATATAGGGATAGGGTGTAATGAGGTGGACTGGATAGAACTATCTCAAGAGAAGGAAACCGTATAATGAGGTAGACTGGATAGAATTACCTCAAGATAGGGATAGGGTGTAATGAGGTGGACTGAATAGAACTATCTCAAGAGAGGGAAAAGTTGTAATGAGATAGACTAGATATAATTAGCTCAAGATAGGGATAGGGTGTAATGAGATGGTCAGTATAGAACTATCTCAAGATAGGGATAGGGTATAATGAGGTGGACTGTATATAACTAGTTTAAGATAAAGGATAGGATGGAATGAGGTTGACTGTATAGAAATATATATCTTGAAATAGTTAAAGTTAAATAAATGGTAAGGTGCACCTCATAGACTTTCTTCTGCTTATACACATTTATTAAAAACTTATAAGATTATATGAAAAGAAATAATAGGTCTATACATTGTTGTAGAAACACTACACCTAAGGTCATAAATGAAATAATATACACTCTTACGTACTCTATGCCATTAGGAACAAGGAACACTTTTACAGAAAAATTGAGAAAAGAGAAATATCTTTGCCCACCAAAGAGCATAAGAATTAAATTCATTTTCACTGAATTAAAAGGTATATTTGATTATAGCCCAGAAATTATTTGTTTTATAAAAATATATTTCAAATAAATTATTTTTATCTCTAATAATAATTAATACCTATTTCGTATCTCCAATAGTTTCGGATAAAATATAAAAACAATAAAATTTCCCTCGAGAAATATACCCTCAAAGTAATTTTTATGAGGAAATCAGACTTATCATCTTGTTTATAATGATAAACAGTGTTTAGTAAAATGTAACAAAAATCGCTAGAGAAAATTTGAGAAAATAATTTTTTTCTCTTTTTGCCCTTCAGTAAACGACTCTTAATTTTAGGGTTAGAAATTCAATTACAAAAACCCTTCAGGGATGAAAACTCCAGATACTTTGTTTTATCCCAATTGGTAAAATAATTTTTGTTCTAGCTCGAGGTAGAGACAGATGGGCAGATAGACGGTATTACAAAAACAACTTTTTTGGTTTCAGGGGGTCATTTATCAAACGACATTTATCAAAATCTCGAGTTCGATTTTTTTGGCAATTACAACACCGGTATTTTATTCCCGAGATGTTTAGAGAAAGAAAAAAGAAACATAGTTAAGTTTGTAGAGGAAATTAATCTTTTAAGATAATCTACTACCTATGCTATAGATTTTGGAAGAGTAAAATAACTTTGAAACTGATGTAAGTTTTTTTAGCTCCACGTCTTACTATCCATTTGGATTATACGCTTATGTACTAATTATGCTAATGTTTTCAGGGATTAGGAAGGTTACATTTATAGGAGGTATACCCGAATTGGCGTGGAGGGAGAGTGGAAAACCATTTAGGTAAACCACCCTCAATACACCCGACCGAGGTTTGAACCTCGGTCTCCTCATCAAAGGCAGTCTTGTATACTGCGAGAATAGTGCCTTAGACCATGCGGCCACTGAAGTGAGTGATGTAAATAATAGTGTCGTTAGCAAGACAGAGTAAAACTCTATTATATAGACAAACTTTTATTTTTGTCAACAATATATTATAAGTGTTATTTTATAGCTGTAGTACATTTCCAGTGGATTCCTATATTTAATCAATAATAAGTGAGTATTCCTTCTGGACCTTCATCCATGCAACAAATCGAGAAAGAGGGTCGGGTGGCGCTAGCGGACTGGATGAAGAGAGGGCTTTATTTTTATTTGGCACATAACCTCCCACCCGGGCCTCGTACTGTATCGTACAGTTTACGGCTCGACCAAGGAATTGCGACACTAGCGCCGACATGCGGGACTAGAGCGAACCAACCGCACGATCCTCCGATTGAATTCGAACAAGGTTTTATTTTTTCGAACGTCTTGTGACAGTAATTCAATGACAATATTGTACAGCAATACGTGAAATATTATTATTAATATTATTATTAGCACCACGTCTTACTACCCGTTCGGGTTATACTCACGCTAATGTGTAATGGTAGGGTTATTGTGAGATTAAATGAAGGACCTACAGTTTAACGTGGAATCCGAACCACGGTGGAGGCCTGGCATTCCCCACATTCACAAGATGTCTTGTCAGAGGTGAAGGAAGGGTTTGGTAATCAGATAAATCTGTGCCGGGACCGAGGATTGAACCCCGGCCGCCAGCACAGAAGTCTGACACCTTACCCCTAGACCGCCAGGTCACCCCAATACGTGAAATAGCTGTGCCATATTATATTGCGCGCATGCGATTATTATTCTTGCGTTCCCGTTATTAAATGATATTTTATATTTTTGTAATAAATATTTTATATTTTATTAAATTTTAATTTGGTAACAGTAACAAGAATAATTAATTTATTATTGATATTATTAGGTGTTCTGTCTTACGACATGTATTTTCCTTTAGTCGGTGAACATAGACCGCCGATGCGCCTTGTCCTCTGTTTCCTCCACCAGCTCCCAGAATTTTCTCCTTTCCTTTAAGTCATCCAATATATGAATCCTCTTTATTCCTAAGTTCCTCTTTCGCTCAACCATGTCTTATATAACGTCATGCAGAAGATAGTTCCTCCTAAGGATATATCCGATCTTGTTTGCTTTGTACCAAAGAATCACATCCAAAATGGCTCTCTTCTCTCTTATTATTTATAAGACTTCTTCATTCGTCACCTTGTCTGTCCACCTGAGTTTCTCAAATCTTCTCCAGCACCACATTTTAAAGCTCTTTAAGTATTTTTTTTTCATTTTTTTGAGAGTCCAAGTTTCTGCTTCATATAGTGTGATGCTCCAAATGTAGCATTTCCTCAGTTACAGACTCAGTTTGCTGGTCAGCGGTAACCTCTTCTTGTTGAAAGCTTCCTTGGCCATGACGCACCTAGACTTAATTTCCTTGGTGTAGTAGGCATCCATTATCGGTAGACTTCTCAGATACTTGAACTGCTCTATGCTTTCCAACTCCTGGTTTCCAATTTTTATTTTTAGCAGTTCTTAATTTTTCTTGAAATTCCCATAACTTTAGACTAATCAATGTTGATATCCATGCCATATCTTATCCCTGTCTCCATCAGATGGTCCATCATTTACTGCATCTCTTCTTTAATTTTGGCTGGCAATGCAATATCATATGCTTATTTTATTAGTATTATTATTATCATCCTGAAATTCCCACGTTCTTTCATTCGAGTTGAACAGTTTGAGTGACAAACAGAATTCCTGCCTCACTTCCCTTCCTCTCTACACGCTCTTGGTCTCTCCATCACTCAGCCTCACCTTTACTACAGTAGCCCCATGGCTTCTTTGGTGCTGACTGACAGCTCACAGTTGACTTCTGACAGTCAACATTTAGGTATAATACCTAAATTTTGACCGTCAGAAGCGACAGCTGCTAAACACATGTTTTTGCAGATCATATGGCTCAGCGTAGGGACACATAATTTGGTCTGGTAACTATTAAAAACTTTTAGCCGTCAGCTGTGAGCTGTCAGTCAACACCAAAGAAGCCATGGGGCTACTGTAGCAGTCCCAAGTACAGGTTTGCAATCAGCTTTCTGTCCCTCCAATTGATGCCGATCTTATTGAATATTTCAATCAGTTTCTTCTACTTCACACTATCGGATGCCTTTTGTAAGTCAATGAAACCAATATAACCCACGTCGATGGAGTAGTTGGCTAACTCGCTAGTTTCGTGTTGGGCTTGATTGCCGAGGACGGGGAGATCAAGGTTCCAATTTCAGTTGAGTTATAGCATTGTTTGCCACAAGCTACCCGAAACCAAACAAAAACAATCAACTTACCTATTATACCAACTCCATCAGCGGCCGGCTCGGCTACACGACTACAAGCACAAACAACACGACTGATCCCAGTATACTGAGGGCCGCGCCTATTTCAACATTCTGCAACGACTTTCCCGCAGCAAAGATCTTCAGCAAGGAAGAAGAAACACTCCACCTATGCCCAAGTCTGCCGTCAAGACGCTAGTAGAACATTCCGCACCTCATTATATTCTTTGCCCCTCCCCCCCCCCTTATATTCAATTCGCTCCGTGTGCTGTGAACTGTGCTTTCTGTATAAAAGTGTGATCGAGTGGAGTAAGCGTCACTCTGGGGCTGGCTTTGGAGGTAGCTTGTACTAGTTACGGCTTCGGATATTAACCATAGTATTAGGCGCCATCAGCGCGTATAAGAAGTTAATGATAGCCACCATGACGACTAAGTGTTGGGTAAATATTTGTTAAGTGTTGGCGAGTTATTATGGGTTTATCTGACTAACGTCAACTTTAGCATTCTGTAATTTAGGATTTTGTATATTTTTCCCGTTTATGGGAAAAATAGATAAAAAACGGCTGACAGGAAATAACTCTATATTGTTATGTTGAACATTGACATTTATGCTAAGGTTATTGTCAAGAGTCAGTTATTGTTGTTTCGGCTTAACCAAGTTTTATTAGCGAGGCTATTCGCTTATACGTTCTGCGCCCTCCCTATGAGGCCATGACGCAAGATTGCATATGTTGTATACTCTATATTTTTTGAGGTTATTGCTTTCAATAAATTGTTGTCCATATCTTGTTGAATCTAAATAAATAATCTCTTGACTATTATGATTGTATTTACCCTTTCATACGTTCATCCTTAGGTAGGATACTGCAACTAAAATATGTTGTTCAATAATCAAACCAGAGGAGTAGTCACGTTCTTAGTTAATGACATATATTATTGATATTGAGGGTGACCGCAGGGACGAGTCCCGCAATAGTTCTTATTGCGTGTGCTGGACTCCAGTTAGGCTTTGCCCAGTTTTACTTTTTTTTTTACTCACTCAGCACACTCTACATTTTTAGCTAACTTATTATTATTTTTTGTATTTGGACACGCTTAGCTAGTTGTAACGGTTCAGAGTGAACTAGGCTGGTTTATCCAAAATTGTTTTCCAATCTCCTTCCACGCAAATGCGGGTTCCCTTCCTCTAAATTCAACCTTCCCAATTCGTAATCCATTAGCGTACTTAGTACTTAAGCGTATAACCCGAACGGGTAGTAATATGTGGTGTTAAATAAAAACACTTTGTAGACTTATTCTTTGACTTCTAGTACCTGGACATGAGATTTGACAATGAGCGACGAACTTCCTTGGGCACGGGACTAAGCCTAGATTAAGAACATATAAATGTTACAGTTTTAACCGTTGAAAGTATTTGTGTGTGCTCATTGATTTGTTTAATTTTTTGCTCTTCTCTTTGATATTTAGTTTATAATCTTATATTATTCTCCCAATATTATTATAAACATTTACAATATTATCAAATTTCCGCCCCCCCCCTTATTTTAAGGCAGATTGTATTTAAAATTGCTTAGTTATTATTTTATCAGTATGCTTTAATTATGAATCCCCTTCAGATACTATCCGCTCAACATAAATGTAAGAAGAATAGTTTTCGTACCTATCTCACGGGGTAATGGAGACAATATAAACCTTGGGCTCGCGAGACATATCTTACCGGCCTCCATGTCTTCATTACTTCTATATTACTATCCAGCCTGCAGTCATGCACGCACACAAAAAATAATAGTTTCATTTTAGTGTGTAAATAATTTTGAATAACAAAATAAACTTAGGACTTTTTTTTCCCACTTTTAATACTTGATTGTAGGAGTGGTTAGTGTGTGTGACCTGGAGACTGTCACTGGGGCTACCCCCAGTGACATTCTTCAGGTCAGACACATTAACCACGTGGTCCAGATAGCGCTAAAAGAGGTGAATTAATCAATTTTAATGTGTCAGTTTTGTTAATATAACTCATTTTTGTATTATACTTTTAATTAAATTCAAAGAAATCGATTTTTTTTAAAATTTGTATTTATAAAATATATAAAAATAATTTTATGTACTTGGTTAATTGTCATTTTAGCACCACGTCATAGTAACCATTCGGATTACATGCTGATGGTTTTAGTGATTAGGAAGGCTATATTTATAGGAAGTGTATCCTCATTTACGTGAAGGGAGGGTGGAAAACCATTTAGGGAAATTGCCCCTCAGTACACCCAACCGAGATTTGAACTTCGATCTCCCCGTCATCGATTTTGTTAGTTATTATAGTCACTTATCAGTAATCACTTTCCTTGGCTAAACATATTAAGTCACCTCATTACATACATTTTATCTTTTGTATTAATAATCTTACAGCCTAATGTGGAGCAATTAATTGTGATATGATAGGCTGTTAAATAAAAGTACGGGACACGGTGCACTGTTACCAAATGTAGCGAGCAGTCAGCACTCCTGCCTCCATACTGGGTTTTCCCCTGTGCCGTCATTTCTCCCCTGTCCCCTCCCTGTGTTCATTGACTTACATCATCCCCTCTCTCACTTCCACAGTTCCTGAGGAAATTGACACATGCTTCAGTGGTCGCATGCTTTAAAGACGGATATCCACTAATGAGTATCCGCGAATAGTATCATCATTGCGTATCATCTAGTGATAGGATATGGTGCAACACTGTTTGATTATTTTTTTTTCGTATCATCACTGCGTATCAATATTAAAATGGAGGACACGGGGCTACGATACGTATCTAAATTGAGTGTTCAGCTCTAGTTATTCTGCAGCGAGGAAGACATCTCTGCACATAGCAGCAGTCTCGCACGTTTTTATTCATGATTCGATTTTGAAAAATAAGAAATGAAAATCAGCGCGTTGTCGGGTGTCAAAGTTGCAAGCAAGCAGGGAGGTGTACAGTGGAACAAGTTTATTGGCTGACTTAAATTTACAGTCTGTCAGTGGGATGTACGAAAATTCCTCTAGGATGCACTAACTGGTTTTGAGTTTTTATTTTCTTCGCTTGAGTCCAAAATTTCTAAACACGATCCTACATATATGTTTCTATAAATTATATTGTCTCCTCCTTACTCCACCCCATTGGGTCAAAAATATAGTAATAACTAATTTAAAAAAAGCTACACCAGTAAAACCAAATTCTTACACAAGGTTTCCTCTGGGCGTCCTCGACAGGAATGAGCACACACTGCGGTAAAATGGCCCACATATGTTTCAACCTAGTGCAGTATCATTACTTTGATGTGATGGTGAAAAACCGACAAATGGCCGATCGGGCCCATTTCCCATCTTTGTATCACACTTGACATGTCCCTATGCAACGATTTCCCGTCTCCACTGATAGGCAACGGTGACACGTTACGTTGATACGCGACAAATGGATACCCGCCTTGTTACGTCACTCTCGTGTTGGACTAGACTGCCAATGACAGGGGAATCGGGGTTTGAATCTCGCTCGGGTATACTGAGGGTTGTTTTTCCAAAATGGTTTATACTTTATATCCACGCAAATGCAGGTTCACTTCCTTTAAATTCAACCTTCCTCATCCCTAACTCAATAGCGTAATTAATAGACCTAAACATGTATATACCCGAACAGGTTATAAAACTCATTGCTAAAAAGAAAAGGTAATTGACGCCAGGTGACGTCATCAGAATGTTGCAAACCTGACCATTTGATATTGTGTACCTATTTATTTCCTGTTGCATTTGATTTTGGTTCGAATCTCTGTGAGGACATTGTTTCAGAAGGTATTGTGATATTTTTCTTAACAGTTGGAGAGTCCATTTGCGAACGTTGGTCCCTTTTGATATATTCACTTTAATATTTCTTACACTTATGAAATGTTGTTTCTTCTTAATATTTTTTTTTTAAACACAGGAGATGTGAGTTAGTTCACTATGCCCCCAAGGATCTCAGCCTGAAGGATGAGTGATGGCGGGAACAGATCTTAGCATGAATTGAACATCACGTCTCAGCCCGTGGCTATATCCCTGGCACTCCGTCTTCCCTCCCCCTCTCCTTTTAGCCCTTCACTCCCGGGTCTAAATCAAATAACACCCCTAGTAGCACGTCTGCATATCACGCGTCGGACTACTGACCGTCTCAAGAGGGACCGGACCAACACCTTAATAGCGTTCATCATAGCAGGCCCAACTCAGCTCGCGCGAGGTATGGGATTTAAAGGGGAAAGAAAAGACCAAGATATGCTAGAAATGTGTGCAGTGCATTCGTATTTGAATGATTACTAGAAATTTTCCGCGGTGACGATGGAGGATATAGCGACGAAGTTTCTTGTTAATAATTACAGTATGTCACTATTATTATAATAAAGATTTGTGCACAGTGCTTATCTATAAAGCCATTCTAAAATGGTCAAAAATGGTCTTTTCAATTAAGTTTTTAACCACTTGTCACTTAATATTTCAACCATGTTCAGTATTAGGAACTTCTATTAGCTCTTTATCTCCATTAATGTTTAATCAGAAATGATACCTGTGTTGGTGTAAATTTACTATTTCAAGCCGACTGTATCACAGAATTGATGGGAAAGTGACGCACGCTCTTAAGCTTCCAACGTGTGTAGATTTTATTTCATCGAGGGAAAGAGTATTTGAAACATATTGTTGAACGTTTAGTAAGGAGAGATTAAAATATAATGTAAGAAATCAATCAAATAGAATAAAATAGATTAATTTGAACAAAAGTGTTAATAAAGTTTATATAGGTTGATTCACTTGGGACTTAACACCCATTTTTAGAATTAGTTCATGATTATAAAGTCACATTTGAATAATGTAAAACATATATTGGGCCATGACAAGTAAATAGTATTTAACAATCAGTGAAATTTACAAATTTGAAGTCAGAAAGTCATAAAAAAAAAGAACATATAGGTTAAGATTAGCTTCAGTTTCACCTTAAACTTCAGTAGAAACATGGAATTTAATTTTCTTCACGTGGTGATACAAACAGCTGTTGAAAATCTGTCGTGACTCATGAGAATTAAGCTCCAGAACCCCTTTTATAGGTATTCGAAAATTGTTGAGGCTACTATGTGAAGAAAACTCAACTCTTATGTTTCTACTGGGTCAATATTTGATTTATTTGAATAAAAAAAGATTTGATATAAAAACAGCAAAAACACTTAGGCTTGCTTACCTGTTCTCGCGTCCCTTACATCCCCTCCTTGAAGAGTCCTTACAATACATTAACACATTTTAAACCATAGTAAACTTTATAAAAAGTATTTAGGCTCAGACCCGCCTCGGTGTCGTAGTTAGCTAACGCGCTAGTTTCGTGTTGAGCTAGACTGCCGAGGACGGGAAGCTCAAGGTTCAAATCTCGGTCGGGTGAACTGGGGGTGGTTTTCCCTAAATGGTTTTCCACTCTCCATTCACACAAATGCGGGTTCATTTCCTTTAAATTCAACCTTCCCAAATCCTAACCCATTAGCGTAATTAGTACTTAAGCGTACAACCTAAATGGGTAATAAGGTGCAGTGCTATATTTTTTTAAATTTAGGCTCATGAAAATGATTAAGTATTGATTATTTGTCAGGATAGTTATCACAGCTCCTTAAGGTACGTCCAGACTATACGCATATATGATAATCACTCTAATGGGGTAGGGATGAAAAAGGAAGCATTTTAGAGGTAATTTACTCGCATTTTCATGAAAGGAGGATGGGAAACGATTTACGAAAAACCATCCTCAGTAGACCCGAACGAGATTCAAACCCCGGTCTCCCTGTCATCAGCAGGCCAGTCTATCTCGAGGGTGACACCGTAGACTTTATGGCCACTGAAACGGATATTTACAATGCTGATTATTTCTTGGTGCACTCATTTTATTATCTAGAATTCAATGTTTTTGGATCGGTTTTTACTAGGGCGGCCATATTCGATACATTTCATGTGCTCTTGGTAGAAAACGTTCTTTTGTCCTTGAGTTATAATTTAATGAAACCATTTTGTATATTAAAATCATGTTAGAAAGGACCGTCTAGAAAACTTTTTTAATACGTTCAACAATGATAACATTACACTATAATATTATGAATGTTATTTTATAGGTATTGGTAATATCTATATAAAGTAACAGCTGAGGGTCACATGGCATGACATATGGATATATTAAAGTAGTTTTAGTAGTTTTGTAACTGTCATGTATGGGCTTATTTCTTTTTTTACCAAAATCCTACTATAGTGGACACTGGGCTTGCTTAAAATAAAGATAATCCTGTATGATAAAAAAATACACTAGGAATACTACATTAATATCAATAACAAACATAATTTTTTGTGCAATATTTGTGGAATCAAAAAAGTCCCTTTACATTTAGGGGCACCCTTATCAGAGACACTGACTTTGTTACTAAGATTTCTGATTATATTGTTGGCTATTTATCACTATGAGTGTGATTCTTTAAGTTAATTTAGCGGTTTTATGGTAAATAGCTTGGTAAAAAGGAATACTCAAATAAGTAAAATTAAAATATGTAAAATGTCATTGGCTTGGTTTGGAGTATTGTCAGGTTAAGCATAGCTTGTTAAAACTTTCCCATTATACCCCCATTTGACCAATCGTACATATACTTTGCTCTATAGATTTTATTTTGTTATGATATCTGGACAATGATCGCCTTGATAAATGATGAGAACATGATTGATTATGTAAGGTACAGTCCAAACTAACTCTGCTTACCTTAGAAACACTCCACGCCACTGTAAAATATCATAATTAGCCATACTCTATTTTGCTTTCCAAGCTGACAGAGCAATATCAAAGTTTTATGTTACAAATAAGAGTTTAATTATTCTAAAATATCCTTAATTAATTGCAAGAACATTACTAAAGCATTTCAGATCTATCATACGTCCATATAATCTAAGAAATAGGAGGGAAATAATCCCGAAAAAAAAATCCTCAAGATTAGATTTCTTTCTGAGAAAAGTATTTCATCTTCCACGACTTGAGACGTTGATCCTGCCCCAATGAAATCCGGGTCACACTACAAGCAGCAATTAATTAATGAATTAATTAGCAAATGGAAGTCGTAGCTCAACTGAGGGCTAATCTGCGCCCTCGGCTGTCTGTCTGCCTGAAAACAGAAAGGAATTAGTAAAATAGCAGTATGGGAGTATTCGTGCTCAAGATTTAATTACAATACTTTTACTATTAATTACCCACGACTTAAGAAATGTTATAGGGTTGTATCATACAACAGATTACATTCATTTTAAATTTCTATTTTAATAACCATGGCTCAAGAAATTTTATAAGGTTGGATCGTACACCAATTTGCCTATTCTCTCACATCTTCTGTTTTATTAACCGGTTCAAGAAATGTTTAAAGATAGGATCATACAACATCCGCCCCTTAATTCAATTAACTATGGCCAAATGATTGTTATAAGGTTGGATCATACAACAGATTATTTATGCGCACCTATCATTCAAATAACCATGGCTCAAGGAGTGTTATAAGGTTAGATCAGACAGCAAATTACCTATTCATTCACATCTTCTATTTTACTAACCATGACCCGCCTCGGTGGCGTAGTTGGCTAACGCGCTTGTCGTGTTGAGCTCGACTGCTGAGGATGGGGAGATCGAGGTTCGAATCTCGGTCGGGTGAACTAGGGGTGGTTTTTCCTAAATGGCTTCCACTCTCCCTCCACGCAAATGCGGGTTCACTTCCTCTAATTCAGCCTTCCCAATTCCTAATCCATTAGAGTAATTAGTACTTAAAGCGTATAACCCAAACGGGTAGTAAGACGTGGTGCTAAATATTATTACTAACCATGGCCCAAGAAGTTTTATAAGTTTGAACCATACAACATACATCTTACATCTTATTCAGTTAACCATGGCTCAAGGAATGCTATAAGGTTGAAGCATACAACATACGAGTATTACCCATGTGCACCTATCATTTAATTAACCATGGCTCAAGGAATGTTCAGGACTGGATCATTCAAATAACTTCCCATGGCTCAAGGAATGTTTTAAGGATAGATCATACAATACATTACTCATAATATTTAGTTTATAATTTTGCAGACTAGTATTTATTTTTAAAATCACCTTCTCATTTCAATTAATATGAATTTACGCATCTGACAAATTAAGTTATTGGATAAGAAGCCAAATTTTATAGCAGTCTAGAATTTAACAGCCAATTAATTAAATAAGTTACGTGAGCTTACAAAACAATAACATATTTCTGAAAGGAGTTCACAGTATAGTTTTATGCCTATAATAAATTTAATCCCAATTAAAAAAGAAGGCGCTAAACATTACAGTAGGTATGTAGCTAGTAATTCAATGGGAGTAGAACAAACTAAAATTTAACCTAATTATCAGGTGTGCAGGCTTAGCTATGAACTGGGAGGCAACATTTTATTTCAACGTTAAGGTTTCCCAACTTTCCTTTAGTTAGGTCTAAGCGTAGTTATTTTGACATTAATACTAAATTTTACTGAACATAAAGTTTTACTTACCATTGTTTAATGTACGCTATAAAAACATTTTAGCTTATAGTTATCATAATTAATTATAATCAGAAGAAACCTACGTTGATCTTTTAATGTAGTCTGTAAGCGTTAAACGCAATATTAATAAAACTATGTGATTTACACAGACCGTACTTTTGATATTATTTTCCTTTTTCTACGGAATTTTTTTTCGACCATGAAAATAAATCTATTAAAAAAATATTGAAATTTCCAGCAATTGAAAATTATTGGATTTCGAGTTTCATACGCTTTCAGATCTAAACGTGAAGGTACTGATGTGATTATAGTCACCTATTGCATTCTCGTCACTTGTGATATTGTTCTTTTTTTTCTTCGTTTAAAAAAATTAACATTCGAAAACTGGTGAATCTTTTTTTCACATTCATTATTATTAAAAAAAAGTGTTCCGCATGTAATATTAAGTTAGCGTTCATTTAGAACCAATATGATGTAGAAGAAAACTGATATAAAGATCTAAAAATAGTGTTCCTGGGTTTTATAAATATATTTATCTTAATTAGATCTAATTTCTTCTGTAAGCATGAAATAATCAAAAACAAAGTTTATTAAAATTACATTTTATAGTTATGATTCCATATTTTCCTAGCTCTTTGCTTCACTTTCGGGTAGTCTGCATATATCATAGAATATGTAAGCCTATAAGGAAGGTGGTATTTAGATTAAATGCACCCTCATTGACGTGGAAATAAACTTTCTGAATACCCCCGGTGGAAATTCGAATCCCTACTTCAGCCATACTTGGCAAACAGGGTGATACCGATATGGGTTTAATTTCAGAATCGTATTCAAGAATGTTACTATTGAATAATAAGAAAAGTCCTCATTCGGTTTACCAATTAGTGCAATATACCTTAAGGTAGGAGTGTAGGGAACGCGAGTTTATGGTAATATTTCTGCTATTTTTATATGAAATCTTTTTTGGTCAGTATAGATAAAATATTGTTCCAGAAAAAACATAAAGTTTAAATTTCTTCACGTGGTGACCCCAACCATCCTTGGATATCTGTCAAGGGTGCCCTGTAATTTGATAACAACTTTTTCTCATCATTTAAATAGTTTCTCATCTAATGATGCCACTATTCGTATGACAGATATTCAAGAACTGTTGATATCACCGTGTGAGGAAAATTAAACGCTCTGTTTCTACTGGAGAAATATTGCATTTATTTTAGCAAAAAAAAGTTTTGTTATAAAAACTGCGAAAACACTTAGCACTATCGTTCCCTCAAGCCCCATCTTAAGCTATAGAAATGTGATAAACCTGAAAGAGAACTGAGTATTACTAGTTCATGGACATCCGAAGTGTTCAGATTCAATCACTCAAACGTTATGAATCTCAAAATTAAGTTAGGGTTTAAATATACTTTGTATATGAAAAATTTTCATTTCTCAAGATACTCCAAGGACTTTAATTTTGAATGGGGAAAAAACCATACCAAAAACCTCAACCAATCCCCCTCCTTTCACCCACACAATAAAAAAAATAACAACATACGAATGTGTGAGTAAATCGCGCGTTAAGTTGGTATTGCCCTGAGCCATTAAGTCGCGTTGTAATATAAAGTGATCATGTCAACTACCCTCTTCACACCGTTTCTACCCCCAGCCAACAAAACCTACTTCACCGACCCCTTCTCTTACACATCAACTAATAACAGCTCGACCAATCCCATCGGTTGTTAATGGGGCTGGGTATGGGTGGGGGAAGTGCCCTGGGTAAAGAGGCCCCGCCTACTAGGGGTGGAAAGCGCGCGCAACCCCTTTCCGAGTAGCATCCCACCCCACCCTCTTCTCAACCAGTTTCCCAAACCATGGCGACCGGGGTGTATTACCCCCTCCTCCCCGTACCCCTTCGGAGACCGACCATGGCACTAGGGTTGAAAATCGCCGAGTAAAAGTTGTCTCGTAACAGGGAATAAGATAGTTCGAGGAGGTATCCAAACGTTCGTGCTCGCGTCTGTCTATGTGTGTGTATGGAAACTTGGGGGAGAAAAGTGACAGATCGAGTTAAAAACTGATGGTAGCGCCATCAGTTCACATGACATCCGTCATCTACACTGTTCGATTGACATCGGGTATCAATTATTAATAACGGGATTCGAGTACGGGACCGGGAATATAAAATACTTTGATAGAAAAAACACGAACCTTCAAACTTTTCACTTAAACGCTTATTAGGATTACATTTTTATCTACTTAATTTAAAAGGAAAAAAATATAATATTCGTAGCCTAAGCTATTACATCAATGAGAGTCCCATTTTTGTTTTAATTCTGTGGTTAATATTACAATAATTAATTCGACCTATTTTAAAAGGTGTTGGAGTGAAACTTATATTTAAACATTTCCAGAGTGTTATCCAACTAAAAGTGTTAAAATCTAGACTGGGTTTCAACGCGAATTGGACGTGTTACAATTTTAAACTAATAAAAACAGTTTAATGTGTGAAAATTTAAATAGTCTACAAATTACAAATACACAGATGGATATACATGATAGGTGTTTACGAAGTCCACTTTTTCCATTCCAAGCGAACTAAGTTGGAATAATTTTTAAAATTTCTGTGATGCTGGGAACAAAACTGATTGAGTATATTTATAATCTTTATAGAGTAAATGTTATTTAAAAAAAATATGTCTTGCCAAATTTCTAAACAATAATTGCCCTAGATTTATCAATTACGTTATTATCACATTATTTTATTTAATTAATTCATATTTTTATAGGCCTGTATGAACTTTAATTTGTACATAGCTGCACATACTGGCAAAGAAATGGGCATAAAAATGTGTGTTGTAACTGTCAATATTATTATTAGTGAGGCTCCGTAATTTCCGAAGTCATATTTTTTTTAGAAGTGAAGTTAAGGTTTTTTAAGCTTTCCACACCCACAATTAAAAAATGTATCCTTAAAATAAACGTTCTGGGGGAAATATAATGATGGTACGCGTGTGTTGACTGAGCCACCGAGGAGTGTCTAGTGTGTTGGTAGTCATGGAGAGAGCGGTGTGAAAGGGGGTCCATGGAGCAACTGACCCACTTCGTGTCCAAGTCGTTCGAGGCCGGCGGGGGAGGCCGCCATACCCCCCCGGGGGCCGAGTGGGTGGAATCCACCAAGGGCTCGCTGTCGGGCCGGGTCAGCAGGGGTTCCTCCGTGTCACCTCTGGTCGACCCCGAGGACTCGAGGTCCATCACCCCGACCAGTAGTGGGGATGTCGGTGAGGAGGACAGGGGGGCGGAGTCCCCTCGAGGGAACGGGGACCACGTGGGAACGGAGACCGATGAAGACGCTCCTGCAGGTAGGAGGCCACGCAGCCATTCTTTGCCTCCCTTTTGTAAAGGCTTTTTTCGGCGATACTATTAACCATA
Source organism: Timema californicum (assembly GCA_902141385.1). Taxonomy (NCBI): domain Eukaryota; kingdom Metazoa; phylum Arthropoda; class Insecta; order Phasmatodea; family Timematidae; genus Timema; species Timema californicum. Next base: position 33,559 of record CABFOW010004424.1, read on the forward strand.
GGTGTAGAAAGCAGGGTGGATCGGAAGGTTCCAGCCCCCCACCATTGTAATTTGATAGACCCCTCAGGTGTTTCTATACAACCTGTGTGTAAAAACTTTAAATTACTAAAGATATACTAAAATTTTCTAGTGGACCCCCCCCTCCCTCATATAAAAATTACCTTTCTACTTCCTTGCCAATGACGTATCGTCAAGAGTTGCCAGAGTAAGATTTGTTAGTTTGAACTGTACCATAAGCCTATTACTCAGTATATCACTCATTGGTCAGGTGTTAACGTAAATGCATTCCCATATGAGCTATGTAAAGCAGAGCATATTATGTATTATTTATTTATTAATTTATTTATTTATTTAGCACTTTGTCTTACTACCCGTTTGGGTTATACGCTTTAAGTACTAATTACGCTAATGGATTAGGAATTGGGAAGATTGAATTTAGAGGACGTGAACCCACATTTGCGTGAGAAAACCATTTAGGAAAAAAACCTCCCCCAATTCACCCAACCGAGATTCGAATCTTGAGCTTCCCGTCCTTGGCAGTCAAGCTCAATACGAAACTAGTGCGTTAGCCAACTACGCTACTGAGGTGGGTTTGATATGTATTTTAGGTCAAATGGGGACTGAAGGGGGAAGAATAGCCCATATTATCAAAGGTATGGTTTTAACAAGCTCTGCTCACCCTGGCAACACTCCCCGTCACGACACTGAGTGCCACATATTACTATTTGGGATATTCTAGTTGGCGTTCACTTTATGAAACCACAAATTATTTTGGTAAATTACTTAAAATCTAATAAAGACTAATGCAGTCAAATAGGTATATAATATTCACATCCTTAGCACCTAGATACAGGCTAATTTGTACATGAAGGACCTCATCTGACAGCTAGAAAGCTATTAGATATGCTTTCACGTATTTATCTGTCAATTATTGTGATCTTCAGCTGTCACTTTAAATATATATTATCAATATCTATAAAATAAAACTAATAATATTATAAAATGTTATCATAATTGACATAAAATATATGTTAGTATTTTCTAAAAGGGTTTTCCTGTTAAAATTGGACTGTAGATACTAATGTGGTAACGAGACGATCCCAAACACAAATATTTATTCTGGATATCTTACAACATATAATAATATTATATATTATTATATTGAAGTAGTAATAATAATAATTTATAATACATAAATTAAGCAGTCAATTGTGAAGTTGCGAGCAAATCCAATGTTTAAATATGAAATAAAAAGGTTTTAATTTAAAACTTTAAAAAATAAAGTTAATCAAACAGCTAAACACCCCTGAAAGAGTCAAATAATGTTTTACTACACGTTTATTATAACATATACATGTATTAATCTACTGAACCAAATTATTTATAGGCCTTTAAATTACAGAAAAACAGCAACAACAAAAATACAAATACTGATGGAGGGAGCTATTAGTAGAAATATTTGTTGAGTTATAGGAATTTAAAACTTACATTTGTGTACCAAATTGTCTAAGTAAAAAAATACACTTTTTTTTAATAATTTGTCTAAGGAGAGATCATTCCAACTAATGATTGAAATCATAGCATGAAATTCAAAAAGAAACGAGATATTAGTATTGTGATGTTTGTGAGAAACCAGCAATTTATCATAACTTTTAATTATTCTCGGTGGTGTGGTTTACATTTGAAGGTTGATAACAAGACGGTTTGACTAAATTTTTAAAATTATTGACTGAGCGTAGCATATTCATCAAATTGCTATTAATAAAGCTAAGTCACCAATATGGCTTGATAAGGACGTTTATATTCTAGAAATATAAGATTTTACATTTTGATTTTTTTTTTAAATTACTGAGCAATATGAAACTAATCCTCCCCTAATAAAATTATAATTAAATTAGTTCTAGTAATCATAAATAATATTAGTTACATTCATAGTGATTTAGTAAGGAGAATTATAATAATACTAATTAATTACTCAAGGAACACCCAATAAACAATAACAAAAGGATCTGATTATAAATGAAAAGATATAATTGATATGAAATATAAGGAAAAAATTAAAGATAAAAAAATAATTAATTAGCAAAAAACATATTGAGATTATAAGAGTTTGAATAGTTATGGATAATAACAAGTCTGAATGAATATATATTACATTATATAGAAGAAAAAATATACTGAATAGAATAATGGCAAACCTGTAGCAAAAAACTTTAACTTATAATTCTTATTAATGTATGTGAAATTAAGTAGAACAAGAACAGGTTTAATACGGAATAGGTTAAATACAAAAAACTTATTAAAATTATACAATACATAGAATTAAAAATCACATATTCTAAGGTTACATGTTAATGAATAAACCATTACTAAGTAATATATATTAATTATAGTAAAAAAGTTAACATTAAGTTTAAAGGTAATAATGTTAACTTTTTTACTATAATTAATATATATTACTTAGTAATGGTTTATTCATTAACATGTAACCTTAGAATATGTGATTTTTAATTCTATGTATTGTATAATTTTAATAAGTTTTTTGTATTTAACCTATTCCGTATTAAACCTGTTCTTGTTCTACTTAATTTCACATACATTAATAAGAATTATAAGTTAAAGTTTTTTGCTACAGGTTTGCCATTATTCTATTCAGTATATTTTTTCTTCTATATAATGTAATATATATTCATTCAGACTTGTTATTATCCATAACTATTCAAACTCTTATAATCTCAATATGTTTTTTGCTAATTAATTATTTTTTTATCTTTAATTTTTTCCTTATATTTCATATCAATTATATCTTTTCATTTATAATCAGATCCTTTTGTTATTGTTTATTGGGTGTTCCTTGAATAATTAATTAGTATAAATAATATTGATGAAACCAATATTAAAACTAATAGTATAAGACGATTAATATACCCAACTCCGTCCATATAATTTTAGTACATATAATTACTAAAGAAGATATAAACAACATAAATCTCATAAAAAGTATTAATATTCAATCAATAAAGTTATTAGTTATTACAATTTAACAAGACTTAAAATTAAACACGTAATAAATTATTAATAGTAAATTAATATATATTTATATCAGTTAATTAAGATAATGTATATGATATATTTGAAAAATATATGTTGGACAAAGATCGAATACAAGAGCTTTAACCTAACGTGCCACTGCTTCTGAGTCAACTTTGTAGTTAGAATATAAATTAATACAGGTTACTCTAACTACTTTGATTAAAATAGGGTTTTAATTATAAATGAAAATCTGTCAGAACAGATAAAATGTGTACTTGGGGATTATGTAGACTACTTAAACCGAAGTGGATCTAGTAGTATTATTTTAATTTCTTGGCCGTTATATTAAATATGATTTAAAATTACTCTTATCAGATTGATATTGTGGTAGTCTTGTTTGGACAAATCAAAAAATAATACATCAAATATTAATTAAGTTTCTTCCCCCTCTCCTTAAAGTATAGTTAAAATTGATATTTAACTTATAGTTTAAAATAAAATTAATGTATTTATATAGAACCAAAACTAACAATCTCATCTGATCAATGCAAATGTTCAAAGACTAAAAATTTTTTTAAAAAAATGGTACGACACAATAACACAAACTTTCTCATAATGTGCATTCTAGCTCAGAAAAAATAATAAAAAACATGTTTTCACTAAACTACTCTTAAGTAAGTGTTCGTAATAAAAACAAACACGTCGTCTTGTTAATCACAATAAACACTTTTTACATATATATCTTAAACCTAATTGTTCAAATATTTTTTATAAAATTTAAATTTTCAAAAATAATTTATTTGTAAAAGATCCTAAAATTATTTTTAATTCGTAAAAATAAACGAATTTTCTTATCTATCATGAAAAAACAATACTAAATACTCATTTTGAACTCAATCTTCAAGACAATTTGGACAAATTCAAATTTTCTACAATTTGTCGTAAGTAAACTACCCTTAAATTAATTTATTTTATAAAAACAAACATACATTAATATTGACCATTTAAAATTGTTCATCTGTAACTTAATAATTTTGAACAAAATCTTTAGAGCTATTTTTTTAAATTCAAATTTTACAAAAATCACTCATCAGTAAACTACTATAAAGTGATAACTAATTTTAGAAAAACAAATATATATACAAATCATTATTTATAATGTAAAAAACTTAACAGATAACCATTTTGAACCAAACCTCAACAGCCATAGTTTTAATACTCAAATTTAAAAAAAGCCATTCATCAGTAAACTACCCTTAAATAAATTTCCCCCCAAAACTAGTAAAAAGATTTTATTTGTCTTGTCAAAAACTCCCCAGATATACATTTTAAACGAAATAGCTAGAACCATTTTCGAAAAATAGGAAATTCAAAAATTTCACTCATCAGTAAATGAGCCTTAATTATTAAGGTTAGGATCTAGATATAAAAAATCCCAAAGTATTGCGTTATAAAATTTAGATTTCAAGTATGAACAAAATCCATCAAACAGTTTCATATCTCTGTTGCTAGGGACAGACAATTGTAAAATACACTTTTATGAGCTCAGACATATATAAAATGTAAATACTGATCATAATCTTATGGTAGCAACCATGTATTATTATCATTATTATTTAATACCAAAATAGAACTATTATTAATTTGTTTATAGATTAAATTTGATTGCAAATATTTCTTATTGAAGACGTACAAAAAAAAAGTATACCCATGGCTTCTTTGGTGCTGACTGACAGCTCTCAGCCGACTTCTGACTCTCAACATTTAGGTATATATCTACATTTTGACTGTCAGAAGTGACAGCTGCTAAACACATGTTTTTGCAGATCATATGGTTCAGCGTAGGGATACATAATTTGGTCTGGTAACTTTTCAAAGCTTTTAGCTGTCAGCTGTGAGCTGTCAGTCAGCACCAAAGAAGCCATGGGGCTACTGTATATAAATCAAGAAACTAGTCAAACCTGCTTGGACTGACACTTTAAAATGGTCCATTACCAGATTCAAACATTGATGGTAACCTAATTATTTTGATCTTTTACCAACAATGTAATGGCAAAAATTGGCAGTGTGTTGTAGATATACTTTTAAACTGTTATAATCAACCAAACACTAATTGGCCATATACAAACGAAAATATAAGTATATAGTAAGTATAATAAAGCCTAAGTTTATTGGTCAAATAGGGAACTTAGTGCCCGAGAACAGTAGAAATATAGAGCTTAATTTTATTCACATGGTGATATTAACAGTTCTTGAATTACTTCGGTGACTATGGTCTAAGCTGCTACTCTTACAATAGGCCAGACTGTCGAAGACTGGGAGATAGTGGTTTGATTCCGGTCATGTGTACTGGGGTGGTCTTTCCTAAATAGTTTTTAATTTTCCCTCCACGAAAATGAGGATACACTTACTCTAAAATCAGTCCTTCTAATTACTAACACATTAGGGTAATTAATATATAAGCGTGTAAAACAAATGGGTAGTAAGACGTGGTGCTAAAACCAAAGTTACTAATAGTTTTGTAAATTAATTTTGAACAAACCCAACCCCCTTTATCAAACTCAATTTGAGAAATTTTAAGTTCCTTTGGTTATCTGGCGTTTTCTCTCCATCTGATTGTCAGATTTTAATTTTATACCTCATCTCAAATATGTTTTATATCTATAGCCCTCTCCCGCCCCAACCACCATCTTCCAGAATTCCATTAAAAAAAATTAAAATCTCGAATTTATATGTATTATTATTATTTATATTTATATTTGGAGTGGTCCTTATGCATAGCTAAAGCGTTTAAGTTCTCTACCACACAGAAAGTAGTTTAATGTATTAGTTTTGGAAATGTTCTGACTTCTCCCTGAAATTTCTTCAACTCCCACTTACAACTTTGAAATTTTAGCATTTTTTTGGTTATTTTAAGAGGTATATCTGCTTGCTAAATATAAATTTTCTATCACACATAAAAGATTTTTTTTTTCTTATATAATCCCTTTGCACTATTTTATCATGTTCCCGGTGTCCCATTTACAATTTAAAATGTTAAAACACTTAAGGATATTTGTCGTGGTCCTTTTGATTCCCTTTCGAATTGTAATTTTCTACCACACTGGGAATTATTTGTTTTTACTAGTTCTATTTTTAAGACTTATATGTTTTTCTGGAGTTGTCCTACTACCTGACTGACAAATTTAAATTTCCTACCGAACCAATTTTTTTTTTCCTGTTTATAACCACAATACCCTATTTCCTGATTTCTCACTTAAAAAATGAAAATTTCCAGGCTTTTATAATTATTAAAAGCTATCCTTGGAGCTTCTTGTCAAATTTAAATTTTCTACCATATTGATAAGTAGCTATTTATACATATATCAATTTGCAAGTTTTGAGTACCGCAACCCCCTATTCTCCCACGCACTTTTGGAGCAGTCATGTGGGCACCGTACACAAATTAATGTCATTTTTGAATTCTGCGACCTGAAAAACATATTAAATCTAATCTAGATCAGATTATCTGAGATTCCCTACCCCTTTCTGCCCCTCTATACCCCCTTAGGGGATGAAATTTGAAAAACCCTTTAAAGAGTCCCACACAAATCTTAAAAGAAACCTTTATTTAATATTTCAAGGATCCATGTCCAGTGGTTAAAAATATACATAAGTTAATTTTGAAAACTTACAACTCCCTTTTTCATCCTTTAGAGATCGAATTTCATTAAACCCCATCTTATCTCTTGCCTAGAGCCTAAAAGGAACTTTTAACAAAAAATCTCAAGTTTCTAAGACCAAGGGTTGGGTAAGTACTGTGATGAGTTAATCAGTAAGTAGGTTTACCTTTTAGCCTATATACAGGGTGTACTGTTACATGTGGAACCCACTTCAGCGGTGGACACGAGACACAAAAACATATAAAAAAAACCATACAAACATGTCTCATTAGACCTTGTTTCCAAGCTACAGCCAAATGATTCCACTAAACTGTTTGTATACCATACTCAATATCTCTCGACCAGTTGACTAGGTATGTTAAATGGATTATTCCAAACACCTAGTATTTTTGAAAGAATGTGGCATTTTACGTTACTACGATTGCAGGCTTTCATTCAGGCCGAAGGTGTGCATTTTCATCTCTTCCTATAATGTTAAGCAGCTACACATTACTGGGGTATAAACATGGCTGTAACTAAAAAACAAGGTCAAATGGGGCACTTGTTTATATTAACTATTTTAATTGTTTTTTGTCTCCTGTCCACCGCTGAAGTAGATCCCATATCTTATGCTACATCTGTATATATATACTTTATGTTGAATGTGAATTAACATTCATTTAAGTGATAAACTAATGGTATGGGGGGGCCTGGATATTGTATTTTCCCTTTAATTATTTTGGAATAAATAATTGGAATATTAAGCATCACAATAGTTTTTTGTAATATGGTACGGTGCACCACACATATTTTCATCTCTTTTATCTTAAAATATGTGTATTTACAAAAAAAAAAAAAAAATGAAACGAAATAATATAAATTGTCGCAGAAACAATCCACCAAAGAGTATAAAGTCTTACAGAAATATTGAGAGCAGGGTAACATCTCTGTTCACTAAGGAGCATAAAAACATTTTTTTAGCACCCCGTAATCCTTCCTACCCATTCGGGTTGCATGCTAACACTCAATTTCAATTTTAAAAGACATCTCTATACATACTTGTATCACGGAAAATATTGGTTTTATAAAAATCTATTTCAAATAAAATATTTTCATATTTAATAGTAGGCCTACTACCAACCTCTCAATGCCAAGTTATTTCGTATTTCAAATAGTTGCGTAGATATGATCAAAATAGGAAATTTATGCTAAAGTAAATAACCCTTATTCTTAAATGAGAATTTTCATGTTGTTTGTAAAATTAATGCTTGGATAAAATTTTTTATCGAAATCATTTGAGAGGATTTGGAGAAAATAGAATTTTTCTATTTTTGCCCTTTAGTAAACTACCCTTAATTTTAGGGTTGAATGTCTGACACTAAAAATCCCTCGGGTGTACCTTATTAAAATCTTAGATACCAAGCTTGAGTCTGATTTGGTAAAATGGTATCGGCTCTAGGCTAAGATAGATAAACGGGATCGAGAAAACCAGTTTTTTGTTTCAAGTCATGAAACTTCGATATTTAGAAACATCTTGAGTTAGATTTTTTTTTACTGTCAAAATACTTCTCTCTCCGAGGGGTTGAAATAAAGAGAAAAAAAGTATTTGTATTGTTCGAATCCTTAAATCTCTAATATCCTTAAGGATTTGTGTATCCTACGATTCAAAGGACTCATAAATAGCTACTAAGAATGTCGCCTAGGACAACAGAATACGCGAGTCGATAAATAAAACCTATTTCTAGACGAGATATTTATTCTTTGAAGATTTTATCACTCCTAGCATTTTTATGTTTTCTACCCTCTATACTTGAGTGAAATATAATCAAAAACAAAATCATTTACATTAAATTAATTGTAATATGTCAACTCTTTTAACACAATGGTCGGCAACTAGTCGAGCTCATGGGAATTTTCTATCGATCCCGTATGAAAACTACTAAGTGATCGATATTTGAGTCTTCTAAGCTCGAAAATATGTCAAATGCTTACTTCCAAATAATATTTGAGTGTGACCAAAATTAGCTTGATCAGTCATAATCGTTAATTTATAAGAAAATTCAATAGTCTACTATGAAAAGCTATATCCGACACCTTATCTCAGTCAGTAGCGTGTCTGTCTACTAAGTTGAGAGTCCCGGGTTCGATTCGCGGGATGGCTGAAAGATTTATCATTGGTGAAATGTGGATCTACCCTTTCACATTGATGAATTAACAGTCGGGGACTGGATGTTGTACCTTTCCTAGTTTAAGCTAGATTATAAGGAATCATAAGCTACGACAGGCTTAGCAAGCCGGTAGTGAAAAATATATGGCTTGAATAAAAACACTGACCCAGGCCACAGGCTGTAATGTAAAATATATAAAGGAATGCTCAGTGGGCTACATTTGATATATTTTATGTATTTTTCTATAATGTTGTGGACACGAGTATCCGCGGAAAGGTTGAATTTAAGAAATATATATAGATACACTCGCTTTGCTCGCTTTACTGTTTAGCCACCAGAGACCTCCAAAGAAAGGTCCGCATAGACTTTAAAGTTGCTCCGATATTTTGAATTTTTTTGGGGGGCCAAAAATTAATTTATTTAACTTTATGGAATTTCCCCGTTGGTTACAGGGTAGAAGCCAAATTTCAAGTTTCTAGCTCGTCTGGAAGGGGGTAAACATTAATATCAGTGAGTGAATCAGCCATGTGGCTTTATAGTAGTATAATATAATAATATAATATGATGTATAGACAAATTAAAAAGCAAATCAATATGAGAGAAACGGTAGTTAATCGCGATACTTTAATAAGTTTATCCGTCTATCGGGGCTCGAAAGGATTGCCAACCCCTGTTTTAACAAATACTTGTTTTCAAGCTGATATAAAGTTACAATAAACTTCACAAGAGAGGGAACCTCAATATCGTCCATTTAGTTAATTAGTTAATTATTCAGTTAGTGGTAGTGTTTTGGCTACTATATAATTATCCTAACTAATTATAGATTAGCCACACCAGACAGTAACTTTACAATTTAATTAAACCTCCTAACTTAGATTGACAGTATTTAAAAATATATATGTGTATATTTATTTGTTAAAGAGCTTTAGAATAAATACAATTAGTATAATTATTAATGCGGGCTTATATACAATTTTAGTTTTAAAAATTTTTGTTTCGTTTTTTCATACTTTAGATTAAATTTATATTTGTTACACACATTTGAAAAATCAAATGCTCGTTAATTTTTATTTCTATAGTTTTCTTGTGTTTCAAACTTATAACTGGTTTAACATAATCATTTAAAAATAACCTAAATAGATCAAAAATGTCAAATTGAAAACTTTTTCATTAGCTGGAAACAATTTACAGTACAATACCTACATTTGAATAAAAATAATTAGACCCTAAAGGTGTTATTTTGTCCTCATACGCAGCCTTTAAGAATATCTAGCGAATGCATGTGGCACGGAATTTAATAGGACTATTTATCTATTTTTTGAAAAGGAAGGATAGAACTGTTGATATCACCTTGTAGATAAAATTAAACTCTATGTTTCGACATGAGCAATATTTTAGGCAAAAAAAAAACTTATTACACAGAACTATAATAGAATGCTGAAGATGTGTTAAAGGCATAGGCTACATATTAAGAGCCCGTATTACTCCTAGAGTGTACCTAATTCAGTTTAGTAATACAGCTAGAACCAGACGTTGTTGTTTATTTTAATAATAAAAAGTGAAATTTAGACCAATATAGCTGTCTTACTATAGTAATTTATAATACACAACAAAGTAGAAAACTTATTAATTTAAAATTTAAAAAGAATTAATAAATTGATAGCAATTTTGCTGTTGTCAAATGAAAAATGAAAAAAAACACACAACAAAAACACACATTGTTAAGTTTTATCGTTGGAGCGTAATCTTATAGGCTATCTAATATCTTGGCTAACCGGACATAACTCATGAAATGAGCTCGTAAGAGTAAGCTTACGACTCAATATTCAAAAGTTATACCATTAAACACCTTATAATTTTCCTTAAAATTAAAAATTGAATATTTAAAAAAATCATCAGTAAATAGTTTTTGCTTTCTCTTGACCCCTTGGCGAGAGAAGTATTGTGATCGTAAAAACAATCTAACTCAAGATTTTGATAAATGTCGACGTTTGTTGACCACTTGAAACAGAAAAAGTTGTTTTAAAGATGCTTCCTGTCTGCCTGTCTTTACCTTGGACTAGAGCCGAAACTTTTTTACCAATCGGTCTAAAACTTAGTGTGTAGGGTTTTCATAGTAACTAAATTAGATATCTAACTCTAAAAACTAATGGTAGTTAACTGCAGGACAAAAAAGGGGGGAAAAAATCGATATTCTCAAAATCTGCTTTAACAATTTTGATTAAATTTTGTATCAAGATATTATTTAACAGCATAAACAAAATTTCAATTTTGATTTTCACAATAAAATGACTTTGACGTTATTTTACATAAGCGAAAAAAAAATTGAATCATATCTCTACCACTATTCGAGATACATACTAGCTAGCTCATGATTGTAAAGTTCTAGTATTATAAAAAATAAAAATATTCAAATTTGAAATATTTCCTTATGAAACCAATAGTTTCTGAGCTATAAGCAATCACAATGAAACATGGAATTGAGTCTCATTCTTTTTAGTGGACAGAAATGTTCCTCTATTATCAATGATTCTGTAACAATACAGTAGCTCCATGGCTTCTTTGGTGCTGACTGACAGCTCACAGCTGACTTCTGACAGTCAACATTTAGGTATAATACCTAAACTTTGACCATCAGAAGTGACAGCTGCTAAACACATGTGTTTGCAGATCATATGGTTCGGTGTAGGAATATATAATTTTGTCTGGTAACTTTTCAAAGCTTTTAGCTGTCAGTTGTGAGCTATCAGTCAGCACCAAAGAAGCCATGGGGCTACTGTATATATTATATATTTTGTGTAGTGTTTTTGCAACAATGTATATTATTTAGTTTCACAAATCTTACCATTTTTCTAGTAAATGTCTTTATATTAAGATAAAAGAGATATAAAGTCTGTGCAGTGCATTTGAAAGGTTTTGATATTTCAAAAATTAATCATGATGATCTTAACTTTATGACTAGAGCACAAATCACATTTTGACCTTGAGGTATGACTAACCACAAAACATTTAAATACAAAGTTTGAGCGCAATCCACCAAACCATTTACCCTGTAACCCCAGGTGAGAGAGACAGTATTGTAATACCCACATTGTTTAGTTCGGAGAGGTAAATAAAACATCAAGATAATCTCGAGGTAGAACATTTTCTTGATTACTGAGTGGAATTACGTCACCTTAGCTCAATCATCAGCGTGTCGGTTTAGTGGGCTAAGGGTCCCGAGTTCGATTCCCAACATGGCCGAAAAATGTATCTTTGGTGAAATGTAGATTTTTCCTTTCACATTGATAAATGAACGGCTGGAGGTTGGATGTTGTGTCTGTTCTAGATTTAAGTTAGTCTATAAGTCGTGTGCCGATATCATCATTTAGCTGAGAAAGTGCACGTTAAATAGGTCTACCTCAGATAAATGAAAAATGAAAAACTAAGTAAGTAAAATTGACAATCATAATCAATCATAATTGTGTTTTATTTTGTGTAGCTCCCATCCCTTGTTAAGGCAATCAGCTCTTTTTATTTGGTGTGGAAATGCAAAGCCATGAGAACAAATGGTTATCTTCTAGAAATATTATTGTTTTGCAATTTTCTTTATGGAAAAGGTTTGTTCAAGAATATAAGTATGTTGATTAGATTATATGTTTTATATACACACCTCCTCTATAATTTTAACAGTGATCAAATATCAATGAAATTGACATTTTTCAATAGAAAACTGCCGGCTGCATAGCAAAAAAATAAGAAAATGTAACACCTAATAAACATCGATACATTATCTTAGAAGAGGTATTGAAAATATCAACACAAAAATTCCACTTGTTCTCGAGCAAACTGATATTTCCAAACGTATGATTTTTCAGCAAGACCTTCCGGTAACTAGCGCCATCTACGTTTTCCGTGTTCCATCTGTTCTTGTTGGCTCGGAAGGATACTTTGGTTGGTGTGAAGCCATGCCATGCCTTTCACCCTCCCACCCACCATCCCACAAAATAGGTTTTATACTTGCACTCGACAAGGCTGAGGGCCTCTTGTCCCCCTTTTCCTCCAAAAAATAAATCATTTGATAAAAATGTTAACATTTTCATGCACCCCTGCCTCTTACGCCGTTTTTCTCCCCTGTTCATGACAATATTTTGAAACAGCGCTTTGAACTACCGCTGAATGTAACACATATGTGTGGATGTAAGTAATCCAATATTGTCGAGATAACGGAGGGAAAGGGGGAAAGCAAAGCGCGTTCATGCATCCTCATATTCCGCTCTCTCCGTCAGCCCCAAACCGCACGGCCGGTTAGACAAGGGCCCCTGCATGACCGGCAACAATGCGCACGGTTCATTAGACTGCGCAAACTCTCTCTACCGCTTTCTCTCTCTAACTCTCTCGCGAGGCGGTCCGGGGTTCATTTCCATAAACACAACGAACGCATGCAGCACGCGCTAATGTTGTCAGCCAATCAGCGTAACTTCGTCAAACCCGGTGTTTGCTCTGGAAATAGGGAGGGGTGGGGGTGGTGAGGAGATGGGGGTACGGGTAGGTTTGAGTTTCGTGCATCGCTTCACACAACGTGAGGTACAGTCGGGGGATGCTGAAATAGACACACTTTTAGGGATAAAACGCAAACAAATATACATCAACCTGCTTCGGTGGCCGCATGGTATAAGGCGTCACTCTCGCATGACGGGAGATCATAGTTCAATCCTGATCGGGTATACTTAGACGGGTTTTTTCAAAATGGGTTTTCACTCTTCTTCCACTCAAATGCGTATACACATTCTTTAAATACAACTTTCCTAATCCCCAACTTAATAGCGTAATTATTACATATACGTATATCCTGAACAGATGGTAAGACGTGGTGCCAAAATAAACATTCATTGGCCAGGTCGCAACATAAATGTATTTCCCGCGTGAGGTGTATAGAGCGGGGTGTATGTATGATTTGAATGGTCAAATGGGAACAGAGTGTAGGAGAGCCTATCACCTATCACAAGTACAATAATTATTTCAAAATGCTCTGCTTAACCTGACAATATATCAAAACGTTCCTCTGGAAAGGGGAAGCCCCAATTTCACCAAACATACTCCCAGTAGGAATCGACGCTGGGACCCATAGGTCAGTAGACAGATGCTTTACCAACTGATTTTAAGGGTTTGGTATATATGCCAATTAAAAACTTCATAGCGTGTAACCCAAACGAGTAGTAAGACGTGGTGCTAAAAAATATATCGTCATCATTATTATGTAATTAGAGTCGGAAACCACATTTTTTATAAAATCCTGAGTAAAAGTCCCCGGTTGTAATTGAACTTCATATTATAAAGTCAGAGCGTTTTTTCGTGCCGTGATCCACGTCTTAATACCAGTCCGGGATATCCATATATTTACACTAAAGTGCTAAGGATAAGCAATATATGATTTTTAAAGGAAATGTTTCGCTATTTACGTGGAAAGAGAGAAGGAAACCATTTTAGGAAAGAAGAAAACTAAGTACAGTATGCAAAGATTCGAACATTTGGGCGTATTGCCGCAATTAAAACGTACGCCTTACGTTGAGTTAGTTCTATCCAGTCCACCTCATTACACCCTATTATTATGTTAAGCTAGTTCTATCCAGTCCACCTCATTACACCCTATCCCTATATTGAGCTGGTTCTATCCAGTCCACCTCATTACACCGTATCCCTATATTGAGCTGGTTCTATCCAGTCCACCTCATTACACCCTATTATTATGTTAAGCTAGTTCTATCCAGTCCACCTCATTACACCCTATCTCTATATTGAGCTAACTCTATCCAGGCAACCTATTTACACCCTATCTATATGTTGAGTTAGTTTTGTCCAGTCCACCTCATTACACCCTATCCCTATATTGAGCTAACTCTATCCAGGCAACCTATTTACACCCTTTCTATATGTTGAGTTAGTTCTGTCCAGTCCACCTCATTACACCCTATCCCTATATTGAGCTAACTCTATCCAGGCAACCTATTTACACCCTTTCTATATGTTGAGTTAGTTCTGTCCAGTCCACCTCATTACACCCTATCCCTATATTGAGCTAACTCTATCCAGGCAACCTATTTACACCCTATCCCTATCTTGAGTTAGTTCTGTCCAGTCCACCTCATTACACCCTATCCCTATATTGAGCTAACTCTATCCAGTCAACCTATTTACACCTTTTCTATATGTTGTGATAGTTCTATCCAGTCCACCTCATTACACTCTATCCTTATATTGAGCTAACTCTATATCCAGTCAATCTTTTTACACCCTATCTCTATGTTGAGCTAACTCTATCCAGTCAACCTATTTACACCTTTTCTATATGTTGTGATAGTTCTATCCAGTCCACCTCATTACACTCTATCCTTATATTGAGCTAACTCTATATCCAGTCAATCTTTTTACACCCTATCTATATGTTGAGCTAACTCTATCCAGTCAACCTATTTACACCTTTTCTATATGTTGTGATAGTTCTATCCAGTCCACCTCATTACACTCTATCCTTATATTGAGCTAACTCTATATCCAGTCAATCTTTTTACACCCTATCTATATGTTGAGCTAACTCTATCCAGTCAACCTATTTACACCTTTTCTATATGTTGTGATAGTTCTATCCAGTCCACCTCATTACACTCTATCCTTATATTGAGCTAACTCTATATCCAGTCAATCTTTTTACACCCTATCTATATGTTGAGCTAACTCTATCCAGTCAACCTATTTACACCTTTTCTATATGTTGTGATAGTTCTATCCAGTCCACCTCATTACACTCTATCCTTATATTGAGCTAACTCTATATCCAGTCAATCTTTTTACACCCTATCTATATGTTGAGCTAACTCTATCCAGTCAACCTATTTACACCTTTTCTATATGTTGTGATAGTTCTATCCAGTCCACCTCATTACACTCTATCCTTATATTGAACTAACTCTATATCCAGTCAATCTTTTTACACCCTATCTATATGTTGAGTTAGTTGTGTCCAGTCCACCTCATTACACCCTATTCTTATCTTGAGCTAGTTCTAGCCAGTCAACCTCATTACACCCTACCAGTCTAGCTCATTACACTCTACCTAATTCAAGTCCATTCTAACGTTATATTCCCATCTATATCTATTCTAAGGACGCTAAAACCAGACACATTATCAAATGAATTTTGCCTACAGTAAAAAAACTTGTTATAGTTGTATCTCCATAGAATTTATCTTACTTGAGAGTTAAAAAACACTTTAAGATCTACATTTATTCGCCAAGTCAAGTAGTTTTAGGCTTTCAACTGATAACGTTATATTTGCAAATATGTTCCAAAACTTACTATTTTACATTTAATTCTTGTGCTCTAAAACATTAGCTCACAACATTTTCTAACCAATGGACAAGTAAAATTATTAGTTCCGTATGAAGGAACGGCAAGGAACTTGTATTGGGGGATAAGCCCAAAGGTTTCTATAAAAGGTTTTATTTGGGTGAAATGTAGATTCTATATTATATTTAATAAACATTTATTACTATACATTTTTGCTAACATTTTATGCCTCAGTTTTTTCAACAGTAACGTGTGTGAATTGGCTATAACAGTTTTAATCTGATCAATGATTTGATTGTATGTTTATGTTCAGTTTAATTTTACACATTGAATGATCACACCAACAAACAAATAGATTAGTAGATAAATATCACAAACACGTAAGTGAAGTCTATAAGGTCAGTGTGTAGGAAATTGTTATACCCACGAATGAACCAAAACAAAATTTAAGGTGAATTGTGTAGAAACAAAATTGATTCTCAGAGAAAATAAGGTAATTTTAGTACTCTACCTCAGGGATTCTCAACCGATGTGCCGCGGTATTTGTGGATTCCATGAAATCGGTCATGGGTGCTGCGAGATTTTGAGGGGAGAAAATTGTTGATACAAAAAAGAAACATAAATAAAAAATACTAGCACAAAATAATGAAACTAAAAGAAACGTAATAAAGTTTGGTCTTTTAGGGTTTCTCTGAATCGCACGTGTCAGGCACCCTATGCGAGATAAGAAATATAAATTGACTGATAAGTCTTGAGGATGATAATGCGTGTTGCGTTGTCAACCATTAGGACAGATATCACACTTTTGTGCGCTTAACCTCAATCGCAAGTCTCACATTAATAATAATTGTTTCCCTAATGCTGACTACAATCATTAATTATTTTCACTAATTACACATTGTGTTTGGTTAGTGCTTTAGTTTATTGATTTCCAAAACTATCACTCTACAACAGTATTAATGTATTTCTTTCAATATTTATTTGTTATCTGACAGCTTAGCTCAGTCGGTAGTGCTTATTTTACTGAGCTAAGGGTCCCGGGCTCAATTCCCGGCATGGCCGAAAAATTTATCATTAGTAAAATGTTGGTTTCCCTTTCCCATTGATAAATTAATGACCGGGAACTGTTTGGAGTGCCTATCCTAGTCTTAAACACTGTACACACTGAATAATAAATAAATAAGTCTTAACTTAGATTATAAGGCACATGAAGCTACGACAGACCTAATCCAACCGGTAGTGGAAGAATATAATACTTGAATAAAATCTTACCCATGCCACAGGCTGGAGACAATAACGGTTTTCGTTATAGATATCGTTCAATTAAATCAGTAAAGGAGTAAGTAAAACTCTTATTCTAATTTTAAATAATTACAAAATTAAAACATAGTTAATTGTTTAGGATGTTTCTCTGATATATTTGACTTTGAAAAGAAAAATGAAAATCGTGAAAAACAAAACGCTCACGAAAATTCTGACAAGAGTACCGCGAGATTCTAATCTCCTTCACAAGTGTGCCGCGGGCCTGGAAAGGTTGAGAATCTCCGCTCTACTTGTTTGGTAATATAGTACCATATTATTATTATTATTATTATTATTATTATTATTATTATTATTATTATTAGTATTAGCAATGCGTCTTACTACCCGTTCGGGTTATACGCACTTACGCTAATATGTAATGATAGGGTGATTGTAAGATGAAATGGAGGACATACAGTTTAACGTGGAATCCTAACCACGGTGGAGGCCTGGCATTCCACACATTCACAAGTTGTGATTAATACACGTCTTGTCAGAGGTGAAGGTAGTGTTTGGCAATCAGATAAATCTGTGCCGGGACGGAGGATTGNATTCCACACATTCACAAGTTGTGATTAATACACGTCTTGTCAGAGGTGAAGGTAGTGTTTGGCAATCAGATAAATCTGTGCCGGGACGGAGGATTGAGCCTCGGACCCTCAACACAGCAGTCCGACACCTTACCCCTAAACCGCCAGGTCACCCCTAGATCACCTCTAGATCACCAGGTCACCCCGGGACCGTATAAAAGTTCCAATAGGGCGTAACATTGGAATAGCGCGTGAACGGATTTCGTTTGTCAATATAATATTTACGACACACACACAAGAAACGAGTCTGTAGAATTGTTTGGATCCAATAATAGATAAATGCGGCCGTAGACAGAGAATTTTGGATTCGACTGCGAGACGATGCTTAGCTAGAACCAAGACTAGAGCGAACTGATCGAGACAACATTAAAGAAGCACGAACAGCAAATAACCTCTAAAAGCTACGTTTTGGCACCAACACACAAAACATTAAATACAGTTCAAATTACACACGTAATAGACACAATACAAGTCACAAATACAACCCTAAAACACAAGTGAGACAACAAATTAAGAATTTATTTGCAGACCTGTAGCGACGAGCCCGTGCTGGTCCGCGGACCACCGGTTGTGAAACAATGCCATATAAAGTTTATTTTGTGGCTAGCTGTACTTTACTTGGATTATGAAAAAAGAAACTAAAATGGGAAAAATTGGCTCTCATAGAAAAAAAACGAACAATGACAATCAAGCAATTAGTTTTCCACAGTTTCACTTTAAAAATTTGATGTTTTTTCCCAGGCGTCTCACTACCAGTTCGGGTTTTACGAATATGTATTAATTACGGTAAAGAATGTGGTAGAGATGATAATAATAGAATTTATAGGAAATGTACAAGAATTGACGTGATGAGAGAGTGGGAAACTATTTATATAAAAAAACTCAATACACCCTACTGGGATTCAAACACCGAACTCCCCGTCACCAGCAAACCCGACTAAATAAGCTTGGTATTTATATCACGTGTCCACCGGCGTGCATAAAATACAATATCTATACATTATCTTATAGTTAAAATTATAATAAATTTATTGCTAGCCCTATATAAAAATGGTATTTTTGATAGGATTGAGTGCCCCATAAAGACTTGCTAAGAGGTTTGTGGATATCTTTGGTAAAGAAAGAAGATAAAGGCATGCAAATAGGTTTTGAAAGAGTACATGAATGAATACTAGAGGGAAACCCAAACCAGCTTAGTTACTCTAGGGCATTAGGAACTCAATAGTTAATTGCCACACTTAAAAGTACGCCACCTATCCATCCCTATCTTGAGTTAGTTCTATCCAGTCCACCTCACTTCACCCTATCCCTATCTTGAGTTAGTTCTATCCAGTCCACCTCACTTCACCCTATCCCAATCTTGAGATAGTTCTATCCAGTTCACCTCACTTCACCCTATCCTAATCTTGAGATAGTTCTATCCAGTTCACCTCACTTCACCCTATCCCAATCTTGAGATAGTTCTATCCAGTCCACCTCATTACACCTATCCCTATCTTGAGATAGTTATATCCAGTCCACCTTACTTCACCCCATCCCTATCTTTAGATAGTTCTATCCAGTCCACCTCACTTCACCCTATCCCCATCTTGAGATAGTTCTATCCAGTCCACCTCACTTCACCCTATCCCTATCTTGAGTTAGTTCTATCCAGTCAACCTCATTACACCCTATCCCTATCCTGAGCTAGTTCTGTCAGGTCCACCTCATTACACACTAACCATACCTTGAGTTGTTTCTATCCAGTCCATCTCATTACAACCTATCTCTATATTGATCTAGTTCTATACAGTCTACCTCATAACATCCTATCCCTATCTTTAACTTGTTCTGTCCAGTCCACCTCATTACTCCTTATCCCAATCTTGATCTAGTTCTATCAAGTCCTCATGACATACTATCCATATCTTGAACTTGTTCTGTCCAGTCCACCTCGTTACACCTTATCCCAAACTTTATCTAGTTCTATCAAGTCCACCTCATTACATACTATCCATATCTTGAACTTGTTCTGTCCAGTCAACCTCATTACACCCTATCCCTAGCCTGAGCTAGTTCTGTCCAGTCCACCTCATTACACCTTATCCCCATCTTGATCTTGTTCTATCAAGTTCACCTCATAGCATACTATCCATATCTTGAGTTGTTTCTATCCAGTCCATCTCATCACATCCTATATCTATATTGAGCTAGTCCTATCCAGTCCATCTCATCACATCCTATCTCTATATTGAGCTAATTACATCACATCTACCTCATTACACCCTATCCCTATCTTGAGTTAATTCTATCCAGTCAACCTCATTACACCCTACCTCTTTCAGGTCCATTCTTATGTTAGGGCCTATCCTTCCATCTTCGTCTAGGTCTTCCTATCGGTATTGCCAGTCAGTACCCTGAAAACGGTTCTAAATCCTCCCATTCTCACTGCATGTCCTTCCCACCGTAATCTGAGAGACTTTATTATCCTAACAATGTATTGTGATGATTACAGAGTACGTAATTCATTATTGTGTAATCTCGTCTACTCCCCAGTAGATTAATCTTATTTTGGACCAAATATCTTCCTAAGCAGTAGACACCTTGTTTTGGAACACCCATTTATTTCTAACCCAAACCAAGAGCTAACAATAATTATTTGGTTTTATTAGGGTAGTGTGTCAGTACTCATTAGGGTTGACTGGCCCTGCGGGGTCTAGTACAGACTCTAGAGGGTTGTAGGGAAGGGTTGGGGGGACACTCAGGATAAAGACATCATACGCGTCTTGATTTGTTTCCTGTTGACGGCGGGAAGTCTGTACTCAAATTTTGGCCATGGTAATGATGGTTTTGTACATCTGGTTTTCCTCAACCCTACCCTTTAGATTAGGCCATAAATAACATTCGTACACATACTCTGGTTGACACATTGTCTAGAAGACAAACTCATATAGTCTGGTTTGACGGTAGTGATGAGATTAGGGTTCGAATCCTGGCCGGATTTACTGAGTGTTTTCTTTACTTAAATAATTTTTCCACTTCACATTAATACGGGTACACTTCTTATAATTTATATATTCTTCATTGCTACCGCATTAGTTTATATACTTATATGCGTTTAATGTGAACGTGTAGTGAGTGAGAAGTGATGGATTAAGCACACACACACACACACACAAATATTGATGGTATTTTACATTCAGTAAAGTTACTGTACATTCTTTAATTTATTAACAAGTATTTTTTTATGTATTGATTTATTTATTAGAAGTATTTAACGTGCACTTTCTGAACCGACTGATTATTTAAGCACGTGAAAAGTTCTATGAGTGAGAACGAAAGGGACCTGTCAATTTTGCCGGAAAAGTTTTTCACATACCTTCCAGTGTGCTTTTACACGCCACAATCGAAATGGGAGCAACGGCTTTACTTCCCCTCCGAAGGAAGTTGTGCTACGGATTTTTATCGCTCAAGGAAAAAATCTCTTACCTCATTTGTATTTGAACCAATGATCATAAGGTCCTGGGGAAAGCACTTTACCTTAAGACCTCAGTATTCATAAGTAAAGACATGTAATCTTCAGCTGTTTCTTTTGAAATATACTATCAATACCAATAAGATAACACTAATAAATTAAATAAAACAGAATAAATGTTGTACACAAAATAATGCGTCTATATTTTCTTAAAGATCCCTTCCTATGAAAATCATACTCTATCTTACAAATTTAAGGTAGTAAAATAATTGATTATCCTTTGATTAGAATATCGAACCACGATCGCGTTGATTAGATTAAACCCTGTGAATTGCCTTATAAGAGCTGCGTTTAGTGTTTGTGTGTGTGTTTAATGTCAACAGTAGAGTGTTATTAGAGTGACTACCGAGGGGTGTAGACTGTAGATCCACCTTTAACAACGTCGTAACTTACACTGTTACCCGCTAGGTTCGCTGACATAGCCATTTTAGTGCGATAAACTTCCTACGCTCGGTACTCTAAAAACGATATTTTTTTCTACATTACCTGATGGTATTTGGAAGTAGATGGAGTGGAGGAGTAAATAAGTGCTTATTTAAATGATACATTTTTTTTAAGGGAAAGAAATAAGTCGTGTCGCCCATCATTTAACGCATTTCTTCCCTCATAGCTGCTTTTATACTTTTTCCCTTTTTAAAGGAGTATTATTTTTAGCACAGCGCCTTATTACTCGGTCTGGTTGTACACATGTAGTCCTACACTAAGATACTGTGTTAAGAATGAGGAAGTGTACAGGTACTTGCTTGGCGGGAGATTGGAAAACTATTTAAGAAAAACAACCCTCAGCAAAGCTGACCTAGTCTCGGACGTTCATCTCCCCGTGATCAGTAGTCGAGCCAATTAAGAGAGTGACGCCTTAAACCACGTGGCAACCAAACTTTTTAAACTGAAGGAACCTTTGCACGAGGGAAAATACAAGCTGGAACCTTAATAAAACTGTTCACACTATTGAGATGGGCGTGTAATAAGGATGGAGAAGTAGAGATGGTAGGAACAGATAACAGAAAGTGTGCAAGGGAGAGGATAAGAATGTAAGCAACTAAAGGAGGAAGAGTGGTAGATGGATAGAAGAAAATGGAGGCATTTTACAAAACTGAGCCAGCCACAGGCTGGAAACAATTAATGTTAATGATGATTAAAATGACCCACCTCAGTGGCGTAGTTAGCTAACGCGCTAGTTTCGTGTAGATCTAGACTTCCAAAGACGGGGAGATAGTGGTTCGGATCTCGCTTGTGTGACATGTGGGGGAGGGGGTTCCTAAATTATTTTCCAATCTACCTCCACGCAAATGCGGGTTAACTTCCTTTATATTCAACCTTCCCAATTCCTAGCTCATTAGCGTAATTAGTACTTAAGCGTATAGCCCAAACAAGTGGTAAGACGCGGTGTTAAGGACTATTATATTATTTTATGATTAAAATGGACAGTTAAATTTTCTAGGTATAAAAAAACGGGAATTTCTTTTGTTCAGGTTTGAATAAATTGACAATCATAATTACTGATGTTATTTTGTATTATGAAAAACAAATAAATAACTTTCTATAATTTCCTCTCGGATCCCGAGGTACG
>CABFOW010004425.1:0-16000 GCA_902141385.1 Timema californicum
TCATCTCTTAAGACAATAATATTGTAATGTCGTTGCTATCGCCATCATTAATACCATCATCATTAGCCTTGTGTTATCCACATATTCATTAGTTGTCATCGATACCTTTTGTTTCCAAGAAAATTAAAATTATTCCACCCATCTCCCTCTCGTTATGTTTAAGATAACTTTCTCACGTTTCCTAAAGGGGAAACAATGTCCGGGATACTTTGACCTTTTTATTTTCTCATCTAAATAAACTATTATAATCGTGTCTTATTTTTACCTCTTGCTAGAGTATGACTTATAGTGACGTTTTATGTGCCTCAGAACACAAAATAAATGGTACTGAACCCCACACTGACTTTCTCGCTCTTTTGTTCAAAAATGGAAATACTTACTCAAAACTTCTAGTATTTGTGAAACGAATAGTACACACTAGCAAACCTGAACCAAAATTACGCTAGACTTACGTAAAACATTTTTTGACTGCCGGTTTTATATTTTATAATTTTATTTTTAAAGAATTAGAGTCCTCATCTGTATATTTGGACCAATAAATAAGATCGATATTGGGTCTACAAAGGTCAACACTTGGTATTAAAAATTTTGAATTCTGGTTAAAATTTTCGACATTTCGACTAATGGTTATCGCGTTGCTATTAAATTCCTCATTTATAAATTTTGACCAATAAAATAAGTAAACATTGAATCTAAAATGATAGATATATAATATGATTGCTGTACAAGCATTTCCCCTAAGAGGTTAAATGAAAAAGAACATCAACTTTTTGAGAGACTTACTTATTTACTTACTCTATAGCATCAGATAATTATTTCCTTAAATTTAGGTAGTATCTTTGTACAACAACTGTAAAGTACCCTAAAAGTCATTTTCATGGAAAAATGAAAATATAAATTTTGTTTATAATCTTAATCCATTTTTGATACTAATTTTAATCAAAATTGTTACCACCGATTTTGGGAAAATAGACTTTTTTTTTCTCTTTTCACCCTTTAAAATCTACTCTTAATTGTAGGGTTAAACAGACACACAGACAGACGGCATTGTTAAAACCTCTATTTTTTTATGGGTCAGGGGATCATGAAACGTCAACATCCATCAACATCTCGGGTTAGACTTTTTTTTTACGGTCATAATACTTTATCCTCAGTATTGGAAAGTTAATATATAGTTTGAAAAATATTGGTTATATACAACTATATTTCAACTTAAAGATATTTATTATAAATATATCTGCATGTACGAAATTATAGTAATTTCATATCTCAAAAGACTTACGGTAATATAATTAAAAATTAGAATTTAAGCATCAGACCGAAACCCTAAAATTCATTTTTCTGAAATATTGAGAGTAGCCACTATGTTTGGAATATTTATAAATTAATTTTAATCAAAATCAATGACCTGGCGGTTAGGGGCAAGGTGTCAGACTTCTGTGCTGGCGGTCGGGGTTCAATCCTCGGTCCCGGCAAAGATTTATCTGATTACCAAACCCTTCCTTCACCTCTGACAAGACATCATGTGAATGTGAGGAATGCCAGGTCTCCACCGTGGTTCGGATTCCACGTTAAACTGTAGGTCCTTCAATTCATCTCACAATCACCCTACCATTACACATTAGCGTAAGTTCGTATAAGCCGAACGGGTATAAAGATGCGGTGCTAATAATAATAATAATAATAATAATAATAATAATAATAATAATAATAATCAAAATCGTTAGAGCCGATGTTGAGAAAATAGAATTGTTCTCCTTTCACCCTTCAGTATACTACCCTTAATTTATTCCGATAGGTTAAATAGCTTAGGCTCTAGTCCGAGGTACAGATATACAGACAGACGGAAATTCAAAATCATCGACATTCATCAAAATCTCCAATATTTTTGACGATCATAATAATTTTTCTAATTGTAAGATAGCGAGAAAGGGTGCCTCACAACTGTGTCTGTTCCCATGTATAGATTTCTATCTAGTTGTCTATATATCCATCTATTTTTTGTCAGTTTATATCCAGCACTTCGGCCGAAATAGTTTGATGAATTTAATATACACATTGGTAGTTAAATGTTTACCTTGTGATTCTAGTCTTAATTTTAAATATATGTTTCCATTCTATAAAGAAATTAACTCTCAAATTTAATTGTGGTCTCCTCCATAAGGACAGCACCATGATTATAATAATATGCATCTTTTTGTTAGTGTTTATTATCAGTGGCGTCTCGTAGCTAGAATTAGTGGAGATGCTACTCCAGAAAACGATTAGCCTTTGTTTTAAAATTGTGTAAAAGGAAGAAAACATGTATAAAAAGAAAATTTATTCAGGAACTTGATAAAATCTTTACAAAAAAAAACTTTTTTACTTACTTTAACTTAAATTGTTACAGTTCAAGCTTGATCTATTTATTTTTAACAAATGAAATTCATTCTTCTTGTTTTAATTTGCGCAAAAAGTTCAATAATTTTATCCTTTATCTCTGGATGTTCATTGAGGAAATTTGTCTCCATTGGCAGTATGCAAGTGCATTTAGTACTTCTGTTAAATAAAAGAACAGAAACAAAAAAATGAATCAAACAGAATAGCTTGTAATGATATTGGTTTGGATTGCCATAAATTATGTAAAAAGTCCTGGATGAAGGTAAATTTTATTTAAAGTAATATATGTAGAGTATCCTTGTAAGATTCATCCATGAAGATAAACACGCTTCTCAGAAATAATGTGAAAAGGATTACACCTTTGAAGTATATTTTTTATACCATCTTTCCTGTTAAAAGGAACAACTCCGCAGTATTTTTCAAAAGACGCCATCTCCCTATACCAATGAGAGGCTAGCCTTCACAACACCTGTCGCCAGGACTCTTTCTATTTGTTGGTTTTTACACTGTTGACGAGAGGAGAAAAAGGCAAGGGGTATGTCATATATAAGCCGTTGTGCGTATGTTTAAGGCATCTCCGGGATCCAAACATCTACACCGAGATCCCGCCCACGCACAAGTCAGTCAGAGCCACACACTGGCAGTCACAGTCTAACACAGTATAAAATAACTTACATTAGTATCACAAGTGTGCAGTGATATAAAACATTTAATTGAAGTATGTATAAGTAATTAACCGATATGATTTAAATAAACCGTGTGTGAATAAACTGCCATCAACAGTTCTATTTCTTACATTAATTAACTATACCATTTTAATTAGTGCTTGATCACGGAGCTATAGACATCTGGATAAACGGTATCTTTTCCTTGCAGGGATGATAGGCGCTCGATCACGGAGCTATAGACATCCTTAACATCATCACAGCATTATTATATCAGGGAATTAATCCGTATTGTTTCAATCGACGCCCAAAGCGGGGTGATTGATTACATAGTGTTACAAGCTGGAAGCAGAATAATAATCTAATTCTTCACTCTTCTACACTTTATCACATTCAAGAATATGGTAAACGGTTTTTAAGCACAACACACGCTGAGTAAAAAACTTCCTCCCACCATCACGCCAGGGCCGGCACTGCGAGAGCAACAGTACTCTCTCTACCTGGCAGTCCTGCTTTCCTCCCCACCCCTCTCCTATTTACGCATGCTCACAACAGTCAAACACCACATCGCTGGCAGTGTGAAGCGCACAGTTCCATACAAAGATTTTTGTATCTTTTTCATAAACTGGGGGATGGCAGAGGGTAGAGAGGAGAATATGGGGGTGGCCACATTGGTTGTTGAGGGGAGGGTGGAGAGGAGAATATGGGGGTGGCCACATTGGTTGTTGAGGGGAGGGTGGAGAGGAGAATATGGGGGCAGCCACATTGGTTGTTGAGGAGAGGGTGGAGAGGAGAATATGGGGGTGGCCGCATTGGTTGTTGAGGGGAGGGTAGAGAGGAGATTATGGGGGTGGCCGCATTGGTTGTTGAGGGGAGGGTAGAGAGGAGATAATGGGGGTGGCCACATTGGTTGTTGAAGAGAGGGAAGAGAGGAGATAATGGGGGTGGCCACATTGGTTTTTAAGGGGAGGGTAGAGAGGAAAATTGGAGGGCAAAGACGAGGCTTGCGGTCCTGAAAATAAACACGTTCATGTGTATGAGCGTCTATTTTTGGCTGGTCATCTATTAGAAGAGTTACAACTTATATGCAGTGTAACCAATACCGAAAGAAAAGAAAGAATAATAACTTGGAAAAAAGATTTGAAATGAAAAATGTCCTTAATTCATAGTTGATCTTTAACTTTCACTCTTATTATTAGAAGTACCCAGCAACGCATCATTTGGTCCAAAAAGACAGATAAAAATGATTTATTGTATTTATTTAGACATACATTTTTAATTTATTAAAAAAATTCAACGCTTACAATTCTGACCTCGAGATGCACATGCTCGTTCACAGGGGCTACTAATGTTTATTTCTCAGCCCTCTGAGTGCTGTATGTATTGCGCAAAGCTCATGACCGACAGACAAGCAAACTCTTCAGTTTATAAATATAGAAGATAGAATAAGAAGAATATTGATTGTTCCACGCACTTACGGAAATATTACTAAAGCGTACATACATGGTTTTAAATAAAAGCTGCTCTTCATATATATTTGATAAGAAATAAGATATACATATTTCCTATTCAATTATAAAACACAAAATTTCATGTTTGCATTAAGTCAGACTTGTTGACTTGGGTAAAGGTCCTCGCTCCTGATCTTGAGCTGGGAGGTCGCTATTTGGTTTGGTTCAAATCACATGAGTATGCATTTAGGTAGGGGATGAAGGTATATTCTTTAATCTAAGGGAGCATTCGAGCATTTCTTTGTGAATATATATCTCGCTATCCTCTTAAAAAACCTCAATAATTCTAGTGTTGATCAAAAATGAGAACATATAAATGCTATCTTTGGCCGTCGTGTGATATAAAAGGAAAGTTGTCCGAGGTCTAATATTTCATTGTTACTCTCTTTCGTAGGTACAGGTTCACATATTTTCGTCTATCAGTATATCTTACATTTCAGCCACTCAGAATTCTTGTTCGGCCATAAGTGGCCTTTTAAAACCCAGCGACAGAGCTCTTGACATGCTATAAAGATAACGTATAGCTAATATGCCAATTGAAGAACCTTTTATGACATCTAAAGTAGTTACTGAATCTACCCTTAGGCTATAGGAAGTGTTTTGCAGATCTTACTTTTGATAGTGTCAGTTTTGACAGTCATGATCAACTTATTATGATAAAATTATTGTATTTTATTTTCCCCTCCGAGCTTTATGCATATTCTCATTAATTAGATAAAGAAAGGAAAGTGAAATTTAAAGGAAATGAACCCACATATGCCGGAATAGTGGGGAAGCATGTGACTATTTAGAAAATATGTGTTTATAAGAGAATATGGGGTTAACCCCAATGAAGGCGTGGAGATTAAGGTTCCAGTCTCAGTCTGATGTACAGAGGTGGTTGGTGCAAACATATTTTCCACTCTACCTCAAAACAAATATATGTACACTTCCTTTAAATATACCCTTCCTATTTCCTAAGACCATTAACGTAATTGGTACCCAAGTTTATAACTGAATGGGTAGTAAGACGCAATGCTAATATATATATATATATATATTAATAACGAATGTAAGTATAAGAATTCAACAATAATCTTCATATAAAATGCCAGTTTGACCTTTGCTTATAGAGCATTGACCGTTGACACAAAGGTCAAGTGGGAATCTGTCAGGTCCAATATGAAAGATTTTGAAGTCTATTCTAGATAATGTCATCAGCAAGACTGGTGTTGACCGTATTAGCCAGTTAAAAAAAATTGATTAGGAACTATCTAAACCCATGACCTCCATTTCAACCCTGCATTGGGAATCGTATCATTAGGGTAGTAAAATAAGCATATTATTCTGTATTTAAAGACTATTTTCTACTGATTAACATCAGATGGTATATGATTTGATCAAGAAACAACATGGCGGCCGTCAACATTTGGTCTAAGGTGTATACCTTGCGATAGACTAAACCGCCGATGACGTGGAGATCGGGATTCTAATCCTAGTCAAATGTACTGAAAGTGGTTCTACAAAATTGCTTTCCATTCTCCCCTTATGTAAATATGGGTACATTTCTTCTAAATCCACCCTTTATCATTTATATATTATTATTGTATTAATTTGTAGTCTACACACGCGCATGATCTGAATAGATGCTAAGAAAAATTAACCATTGATAGAACAAAGTTGGATTAAACCCTAAGTAAATATAGCCGACCATCTTAACCCATCGTCCAAATTATCCTGAAAAATGTGAGACAATACAGATATCTAGCCTAAGATCTTTTAGATCAAAACATCGAGAAAGTGCAAACATATTTTTGCTGTCAATAATAATAATAATAATAATAATAATAATATTTAGCACCACGTCTTACTACCCGTTCGGGTTATACGCTTTAAGTACTAGTTACTCTAATGGATTAGGAATTGGGAAGGTTGAATTAGAGGAAGGGAACCTGCATTTGCGTGGAGGGAGAGTGGAAAACCATTTAGGAAAAACCACCCTCAGTTCACCCGACCGAGATTCGAACCTCGATCTCCCCGTCCTCAGCAGTCGAACTCAACACGACAAGCGCGTTAGCCAACTACGCCACCGAGGCGGGTTTTTTGCTGTAATCATTAATAAAATTTTACGATATTATTAAAGTTATTTTATAGGTATTGATGGTATCTATTAAAATTGAGACTCGTAAATAACAGTACCTAATAAATAAATACATGAAAGTAGATCTAGTAGTTATTTAGGTATCAGATAGGATTTTTCTAATGACTGTCATCTCTGAAAACAAAGGTGAAATCCTATCGGCTCGCTTCTTTGTTCCTGAAACACTTTGTTATCCCACCTTAAGATAGAGAGCTCACATGTTGAATCCAATGTTTTCCTGAACCACGTGACCTCCTTCACATAAAATGTTCGACATCTTAGATCGGACCTACCTATCTGAGGATCGCGGGCTCAGCTCCCGGTAAGTTTGAAACATAATTCATTAGTGACATTTCGGTTATTTCCATTTATATAATGAGGGACTAAATGCCTCACCTCTGTGGTCAGAGCTTCTGGCTACAGATTCAGAGGTATTGAGCTAGATTCCTAGCACTTCCAGTTTCTTTCATGAAGTTACTATGAAATGGGGTCAGCTCAGCCTCGTAAGGCATATAAAAGCTATTTATTTTTTATAAGTAGTACAATTTTGAATTCATAAGTTATTGAGTATCTCAAATAGTTGCAAAGTTACGGAAATTTCAAATTCTGTAAAGTACCCTTAAACACATTTTCATGGTAATTTTAAAACAGCATGTTTATTTAATTATAATATTAATCAACGCCAAGATGCGAATTTTAATCAAAATTGTTGAAGCCTATTTAGAGAAAATCAATTTTTTCTCTTTTAGCTTTTTATTAAACTATTCTTAATTCTAAGTTTAAAAAGACACATCGACAGACAGCATTGCAAAAACCATTTTATAGGGTTCGGAGGGTCATGAGACGTTGACATCCATCAACACTTCGGGTTACATTTTTTACGGACGAAATAATTTAACTTTAGCTTTCGAAAAGTTTATATATATATATATATATATATGTGTGTGTGTGTGTTTGTTTATAGCTTGAACTTTATTTATTTTATAAATATATGTTTCGAATAAAAGATTTATATTATAAACATATCTACATATTTGCAATGATAAGTAATTTATTATTTCAAATAGTCTCGAAGATATAATATAGTATGAGAGTTTACGCATTTGACCGAAACCCTTAAAATCATTTTTCTGAAATATGGAATGTTGGTATTTTGTCTATAATAAGTATAAATATTTTGAAATGAAATCTAATCAAAATCTTTAGAGCCCATTTTGAGAAAATCGATCATTTTTCTTTTTGCCCTTTAGTAAGCTACTCTAAATTTTAGGGTTAGATATCCAATTCCTAAGACCCCAGTGGGGTAACCCTATGAAACTCTAGATACTGAGTCTCATCCCGATTGCTAACACAGCTTAGGCTCTAGTTTGAGGTACAGACAGATGAACATTCAAAAATAACTTTTTTGGATTCGAGGGTTCATGAAACGTCGACATTCATCAAAATCTCGAGTTCAATTCTTTTGATGATCACAATACTTTCTCTACCCGTGAGAAAGTGGAAAAGTTTTAAGGTATTGCCCTAAAACATAAAGTTTGAACAAAACACATCAAACCATTATAGATTTGTTTCAAAGAACCAATAAAGAGAGACACAAAGATGAACATATATAAGATAGAATTGTAAAATCCACTCTTTTGATATTGGACACACATTACCCTTAAAGATCCAACATAATATTTTGGTCCAAAATGTATTTCTTTACTTCATATTCGTCTTGTGGTTCCACATTTGAAAAAAAAATATCATAAACTATAGATTCATTCTTTTAAAATACACGTTTCGTTTAGTGTTTTATCAAAGGAATACAGGATTAGTGTATTTTAATATCATAAAATTTTGAATTTAAATAAATTATATATGAAATGAAACTACAAACAATTCTGTTAACTTTAAAATAGATTAAAACGTTATATTAATATTTGACCCAAACTGTACATTGATATATTTTTAGCCCCGTGTTTTACTCAAAAGTTTATCGAATTACTTTAAATAACACGATAACTGACGGCCCAGAAGTACAATCTCAAAGATGGTTAAAATAAAGTCGTAACAGTCGCACGGAGATTTAATGAACGCTCTACACATGAATCTTCATTTAAAACAAACAAAATATGGAACCCAGTAATTTCCCGTACCTCTGTAAGTACCATCTACTCTCGAGATCTGCATTCGTTTCTAAGGAGTCAACAAATGTACAACACATGTGTGTGTGTGTGTAATCGCGATATCAAAAACTTCCTCCAGAAGAGTAAGCACAAACTTGTGAAAATTACTGTGTTCCCGGGACCCGCTAGAGATGAGATAGATGATAGATGCAGGCGAGCACGCGCACGAAGAATCAATGTTTTGTTTACTCTGGCAGTAGATACGGGATTGCATGTTTGAGTAATTACCTGCTTTGTCTACAGATGTTTACTCGATATTTTCTATCTCCGCCTCTGTGTTCATCCGTTTGAAATGGAGTAGGAGTGTTAGGCTTGATTCACAACATACCTGGCCATTCATTACATGTTAGTACTTATCTGCTGTATACTTGGTTCGATCTGAAGGGTATAAGATAATTTTTTTTTCTTCAGTTCTTAATACACATTGCACGCATAAAAAAAACTATAATGGAGGAGGGAAAAGGAAGATATAATATTATGAGAAATGTACAAGCAGCTGCTTGGAGAGAATGGGAAATCATTTGGGGAAAACTATTTCTAGTTCAATTGATTAGGATTTGAATCCCAATCTTTGTCATGAGCGATCCAGTCCAACAAGATAATGATGCGTTAGACTATGGAACCATCAATGTTAGTATATTTTTTAAACTATAATGGGTTCTAATAAGTTCTGCTATTGTATGCGACAGATTTCATCGGCTAGGATTTAGTGAGCGGTAGTGGTTATGCTGTAGAACAAAGTTAGTTTTTAAAACGTACACTGAAAAAATAGCACTGTTCTAAAAATTACGCAAAAGCCTTCATTATTAATAGTAGTCGTTTAAAACAAGTCTAAATGCCTTATATTAAATAAATTATGTATTAATTCTACTTAATTAAATAGAAGGAAACATTTTATGATCAAAATAATGTGTAACAAAATAGATTATTTATAGCCTCCATGAACTATTCATTTGAATATATATATATAAATTATGAATAATCTTATATAATATAAACATAGAATATGTAATATAGATAAATTTAAAATTATAAATATACAAATATTATTAGAAAAATATAATGTAATGTATATATAATATATAAAACATCTGTATACTATAAAAACGTATTCACAATATATACTAACTAGCTTATGGATACAACTTTTCTTGCGTTAATGTCTGAATTTAAAAAAAATCATTCATTAAAAGAATATTTGTTTCTAGACCAAGAGTTTTTAATTTCTAGTACAGAAAAGAAATCATGTAACATACAAGAAATAAATTACCATTGTAAAAACTTTTGAGTTGATGAAATATTTATTTTAATGATTAAAAAATACTGTACAGAATAATTATTTCCATTTTAAATTTAGACACCCGGAATAGCTCTATTAATTGAAGGAAATAAAGTAACAAAATTTAAGGCAAGGTCTCTTGGTAGACGATCTTAGTTGTTGTTTTTTATCGTCAGGAGCGGGCACTTAGATCGGGGTGCTACAATTGGGTTTAATATTTAGATAACCAATAAGCCTTATTCTATTGCCTTTTTTTGAGTTTAAATTGTGTGACTATTCTCGAGGTAGTCAAAATGTTAAACGCTCTACTTGATATTGTTTTATTGAACATTTCATTTTGGATTATATTATTATTATTATTTGTAAATATAATTGACGGGGAGGGGATGGGGGGAAACCAAAGAAAATACATTGAAGTTTCGAAGAAATGAAATTAAAATGTTATGCATATCAAATTAGATAAAATTTTGACTAAGCTTAGAAATTTACCTATATAACTAAGTGCCTAGTAGTGACAAAACTGGGTCAATATCTGTAATCTATGTTACAATTTTAACGTTTTGTATCAAGGGGATGTATTATTTCTACCGATAATTGATTTGACAACCATAGTCCCTGGCATCCCCTATATTTAGAGATGGAGGCAATTTTCAGTTAAATTGGTGTGCTTAATTTGTTATTAGCTAGCTAATGGACATAGTTGAAATTTTCTAGCTGCCTAAGCCAGTTTTCAACCATGGCCAATTATAAATAACCTTTTAGTATACAATTTATATTTCATTTAATAAAATCGAATTTATATATTTTACTATAATTTTATCTACTTTTACGACGGAAAAATACTTTTATACAAAAAAAACTTAAAATATATGCGTTTATATTGAAGGCTAGGTTTTTTTAGGTAATTTATTAGTATAACCAACCTGTCGTAGACAGGCCTTAAAATTAGTAGAATATAGAGCTGTGCGCACTGTCGTATGAAATAATAGCTAAGAACTTCATAATCTTGTCTGAGAGAGACCCTACAATTTGGTTGAGTTCACTTTAACCTGAATTAAAAATATATTCATTGAAGTCCTTAATGTCTACCAAATGATCCGTTCTTATTTTAAGTTAAATGCTTTCCCAGTGGGCGAGACAAAGTTTGAGAGCATATTTCTAGCAAAAAAATATTAATATAATGGAGGGCAAATATTTTAGTGAGGAATAAGAGGTACACAAAGCGGATTTTTCTAAAGAACTGATCCAGTGTGAAACTTCATTTAATAGTCCCAGTGATTTGCAAACTAATTGGTAAGATGCGTGGGTTCCATAGTTTACGGCACGTAAGTTTTAAAATGTGACCCCATGGAGCCGCGTTTTTACAAAGTAACTCACTGTGTTATTCGGTTGTACGGTACACACCCAGCTGAGAGAATCGCCCTTCATTACTGCGGAGTATTACTAGACAGAAACATCCTGCATTCGACACTGGAATTTTTAACTTTTCCTATCATAATGTGAAACAATCTTATTGTAATTGAACGTAATCGCAAAGGGATCACCAGCGCACAGTTTTATGAAGATTGCCAATAGTGTCACATGAGTCGCTAGTGATGTCAGTGACAATACGTGTTTCAAATAAACATATTGACCATCTTAGAGATGCACACTTGAATGCATCATAACATGAATGATCCAATCTTAAATTCTTCCACCTCATTGGTCAAGTTCATACTAAACGTTTCTTTAACACTGCCCTTATTAGTTTATTTACATATATACTTAATTGATTCTATGAAACTGCGTAGCTCTAAATTAATTTGGCAAATGAACATTCTCAACAAGACGAGGACCACTTAACGTTGGTCTATCTTCAACGTTCAAGACCGGTTCTTGGCCGAAAGCTCTTCATCATTGGAATGCCATCCACGGTGTGGATTACATAATAATTTATTATAATATATCCATACTATAAATATAGAGGAAATTCGGGTATTATGGAATAGTCGGGCAATAAGAAATATCATTGTTTCTCATATACTTATTATCACAGTTTATCGTTAATTATTTCAACTATTACAGAAAACAGTTTCGAACAGCAGGTGACGCCTTCACTGTAACAGATAAACTGATTGTTTTGTGAAAGACGATTGTTGGTTTTGGGTGTCACAAAACTTTTGCGGCCTAGTGCCTATCGTGCTATATTTCTTTACTCTACTGTTCTTATTAATTCTAATCAAGTCATTATGTTAAGGCTCACTCATGCTTATCATTGAGTTAGAATATTATTTTACTGTAATTTTATTATAACCTACCAAAAAATATTGTTTTCCAAAATGGTGAGTCGGGTAATAAGGAATACTGCTATTCGATAATGGCCGCATATTTTAAAGTATTTTCAAGTGATTTATTTTGTAAGCGTAAGCTTAAACATTTTTCCTAACACCTAAGCAATCTATTAAGAGAACGATGTAACCTGATACAATATTTTAGTTAATTATATTTTAATAATCCATTATTAATACTGATTTCTTAATTAGCTAATATTTAATATACTGTACTATTTTAATAATTTGTTACTATTACCATTTTATTGTTTTACACATAATTTATGCATATTTTTTTACACTTTCTAATGGAACATTTGTTAGTTTTAGTAAATATAATTTATTTTTAATTTATTTTTACTATATTACAGTTAGAAAAAGTATTGTGGTCATCAAAAAAATCTAACTCGAGATTTTGATGAATTTCGACGTTTTGCGACCCCCCCCCCCCCCACACCCAAAAAACAGTTTTTTTTTTTTTTCCCCCNTTTGAATTTCCGTCTGTATGTCTGTACCTCCAACTAGAGCCTAAACTACTTTACCGATCAGGCTTAAACTCGGTATCTAGGGTTTTCATAAGTATGTCCCAAGGGATTTTTGGAATTGGATATATAACCCTAAAATTAAGGGTAGTTTATTGAAGGGCCAAAAGAGAAAAGTCAATTTTCTCAAAACTGGTTCTAACGATTTTGATTAAATTTCATTTATATATATTAATAAATACTCTATACAAAATTGATACTCTCAATATTTTGGTAAAATGACTTTAAGGGCTCCAGTCTGAAGCGTAAATTATCATTTTTTTTATCATATCTCCGAAAATATTTGAGATATGAAATCACTTATCATTACATATAAATATTTATAATACACATATTTTATCAGAAGCATAATGTTATACAACCAATAACTTTCAAGCTATACTCAAATATTTATATTTTTAAACTTTTCTAACACAAAAGGTAAATTATAGCAACCTTAAAAAAATAACCTGAAATGTTGATGTATGTCGACGTCTCATGACCCCTCAAACCATAAAAAGATGTCTTTGCAATGCTGTCTGTCTGTGTGTCTGTTTAGACTTAAAATTAATATTAGTTTAATAAAGGGTGAATAGAGAATAAATCGATTTTCCCAAAATCGGCTTTAACAATTTTGATTATAGTTTGTGTATAGGCATTGATTAAGATTATAAATAAACTGGTTATTTTCATTTCCCCATGAAAATGAATTTTAGGGTATCTTAAAGAAGCTGAAATTTCTGTATCTCCGAAACTTTTTGAGACATTAAATAACTTATCATTGCAAAATTTTAGTACTATTAAAAATAAAAAAACCTTTTATAAGAAATATATATTTTTATAAAACCAATTTTGTGAGATTTAGTTGTAAAGCGATACTACATTAAGTTTTAACGCAACAGTTCTCCAATTCCATAGAATAATTAAATTTAAGTAAGTCTCTCGAAAAGTGTGTTAATAATAATATTTAGCACCACGTCTTACTACCCGTTAGGATTATACGCTGAAAATTGTGTTATTTTTCCCTTAAACCCCTTAGTATAAATGTTTGTACAAAAATGATATATCTCCATTTTAGACTCAATAGTCAATATTTTCATTTTTTATTGGTCAACATTTTTAAATGAGGAATTTAATAGCAATACGATGGCCCAAAGTTGTGCAACATCTAATAAAATGTCGAAAATTTTAACCAGAAGTTGAATTTTTAATCCAAAGGGTTGACCCTTGTAGACCAATATTGATAATTTTTATTGGTCCAAACATACAAATGAGGACATAGTTTTTTTTAAATAAAATTATAAAATTTAAAGCCGAGACTCAAAAAAGTTTTACATAAGAAAAGTGAAATATATGCTTGGGTTTGCTAGTGTATATTATTTCGTTTCACAGATATTACGAAATTTGAGTAAATATTTCAATTTTTATACAATAAAGCGAGGAAGTACGTCTTGAGTTCCATACCATTTATTTATATAAAATGTGTAGTATTCCATATATCCCTAATTTGCTATACATCTCTTTTCAGAGCTCTTACAAGACATCAAAAGTTATTAATTTTGATTTAAACACTAAACAAAAGTTAAAAACATATTAATTATAAGTTAAATATAAAACTCAACGATAAAATGTGAAAATACGCTTTGATACTATTCAAAAAGAAAATGGTATTCCATATTCCATATTACTCGCACTTCCTCTATAATATATCATACATACAAACCACTTATCAGTGAGGTCAACCAGTTAATAATTCAATAATTGCACTGAATGTTACTACCCGTTCGGGATACGAGCCTATAAATAAACCACGATAGTGGTTTTAGTGATTAGGAAAGTTAAATTCAAAGGAAGAGCACCCGCATTGGCGAGGAGAGAGAGTTGAAAACCATTTAGGGAAACCACCCTCAGTTCACCGGGCTGGGATTGAACCCCGTTCTCCCCCTCTTCAGCAGTCTAGTCTAACCCGATAGTAGCGTGTTAGACCACGAATAAGCGTAATTGCCCCAATGAATGAAATGACGAAACGAACATATTTCAAAACTGCCATTTCGACCAATTACTATTTATATTTGTAAGCTCAGAACTTACTAGTAAATTACATAAATACCGGTTTGGTTCTTCTGACTTCAGTACGCGAATTCTTTGGCCAAAATATATGTTAAATAGGTAGTCTAGTCACGTGCTGAATGTTTCCACAACAAGCTCGGCCTCACGATGCCACCATTTTGGAAAAGTTCGATTCAATGAGGTCACACAATTTGTATTAACATATTTCTGTTTTACAAGGAAAAATACACTAGATAATTTCTCAAAGTTCACATGTATCCATTTGAATATTACTCATGAAGTGTTGTGTTATAAAGTGAGCCTTGGGCTAGCCACAAGAGCTAGAGATTATGGTGAGGGTGATCTCTGTGCTGGCACGCGTGTACACATACATATATTATATGATATATAGTTGTACTACATATGGTGTATATATTCCACAAAGTATTGAAATATTCTTATGGTGGTCTTTGTTTGAAGGTGTCCACACATTTAAATTAAAAGACCACCTTCATAATATATATATATATATAATATACATACATATATATATATATATACATACAGAGTGGGGTGGAGACTTTTATACGATCTATGCTGAGGAAAGTGATGGACCACGTGCTGAGGTTTTCCTCACTTCTGATGTAGCTAACCCGAGTGATATTATCTTCAAAAAATCACAGTTTTGATCGAGGGGACGCGACACAAACTATAACCGAACATTAAAAATTATGTTAGATGCTATTTATTTGAACTTGATGATCTAATTTTATATTTTATAAAATTTTCTTGGAATAATATTTGTATTAATGGAATTTGTGTAATGTTGTGTATATTTGTTTGAAATTTATATATTTATCATAATGTGATATAAATATACTGTATTTATGGACTAAGACTATACATACTATCTACTACATACAGTAAAACCTGTTTATACCGAACCCTGGTAGTCTGAAATTCCGGATAATCCGAACAAATTTTCCGAAAAATGGGGGGG
>CABFOW010004425.1:16126-35557 GCA_902141385.1 Timema californicum
GGGGGGGTAAAATTATGTCAAAATAAATAAATTTTATTTGTTAACAAAATCAAAGTTAAACGAGAATTGTAAGAAACTGTGCTATAATAAATGATTAATATTTTTATTTTGTAGTCAACACGATGTTTTTTTCCAGAAACTATAGTAAGTTATATTTATTACTTGCTATGAATCAGTTTAGTAGTGTAGCATTCAGCGACATGAGTGTACAAATAAAATAAATTAAACTTACCCCATCAAACTCCAGATAATGTCAACAGAGAACACTAACGCGAGTTACAATCTAAACAGACCCACTCATCCGCGCGTTGGGTATAATACTGAACCCCGATTGTGTATTAGATTTTTGCCAAAGATCTTAGTTACAAAGATCTTTCATTGTGAAGATGTTCTACTCACCCCTAGTTTAGGAGGAGCTTTGGACTGAAAGGAACATTCTAGATGTATATTCTCATGCGCGTGTGCGGTTCACGAATGTTCCATTTGTGCCCTCCACCCCTTTTTCCCATCGTTATTTTTCTGGGTTGCGTTGAATATATAATGGCGTCTGAGCGTTCAGGCGTCACTATTGGGCGTGATAAGATTGGGAGCAGGAGAAGCTCTAGCTTCGAGTAATATAAAATGTAAGGTCAAAATTTCTTGTATTTGTACACTCATGTCGCTGAATGCTACATTAGATTAAAATTTGATTAAACTCATTCAATTATAATTTA
Source organism: Timema californicum (assembly GCA_902141385.1). Lineage (NCBI taxonomy): Eukaryota > Metazoa > Arthropoda > Insecta > Phasmatodea > Timematidae > Timema > Timema californicum. Next base: position 16,840 of record CABFOW010004425.1, read on the forward strand.
AAATTCGTGAAACTATTGTACCCTTTTATTCTCGCGCTCAATCTAAATTTTTGGAGTCCGGAAAAGCTTCGGTCCCAATTAGATAGAAATAGCCAGGTTCTAGTTGAATTTTTTTTTTAATTTTTATTTATAGTATCCTTTCAGAACAGACTGGTTACATCAGCACACGATAATTGCTATGAGAAAGAACCAAAGGGCCTGCCAATTTTTCCGGGAAAGGTACAAGCCACAATCGACAAGGGACCGACAGCTTTACTTTCCTCCAAAGGAAGCTGTGCTAAAGATTTTTATTGTTCAAGAAAAATTAGTCAACCTCGGCTGGATTTGAACCCACGAACATCAAGACCTAAGGAGGGCACTTAACCCCAAGACCACCAAGCCTGACTATATATAATAAAATATACGCTGTATATATTCATATATATATATTTATTATTTTTTATAAAATAATCGGCTAAGGTTCGACTATATTTAATTTAACTAATATATATATATATATATATGTGTGTGTGTGTGTGTGTGTGTATGTAACCGTTTCCGCTTCCTCATACCACTCGTCAGGAGCATGCGCATTACACTAATGAGGTATATACTCTTATTAACTAAGAAATAGACAAGTCAGAGGAATTGTATCCGAATAAGCGAGGAGATGAAAAATCGCCCTCAGAGTACTCGTTCTAGACTCGAACCCCGACACCACTGTCAATTAGTTCACGTGTCTACTAGGGTTAGTGGTTGATGCATATAAAGTGAATTTATGAGGCCAACTTTCGGAGTGCTGAAACGCATTAAAAATATCTGAAAATGCCATATTTAAGTTTGAAAAATGTTTGAAAAGATAGCATTAAACTAATCTTCTGAGACCCTTCTAAATCAAGTATTTTCTATAAACTCACAGCAGAAATTGTAAAGATAATTTAGAATTATATTGTAAACCAAAGAGTCCGGCGTTTGTGTATTGCGGGTCATCGCCGTGTATCGTGTGTGAGACAAGTGACTTTTGTTATTATTGTGGACTACTGTGTGAATGAACATTTTTGTGACTGTTTCTAAATATTTGAATAGTTATTAGGTGTTTTATAGTTGTTAATTTGTTTATTAAATTTACTTACATCTCTGTGTGCTCTATTAGTTTATTAATTTACAGACTTGATTAAGCCTCTTTTTGTTTTACTCAATTACTTGTTTAGTTATAATTAATTTAGATATCGTCACCCGAGAATGCAAGTGTTCTATGTACAATTTTTCACTTTTGTGTAAAAGAGCATTGAAGTTTGACCTTGTGTATAAAACCAATGTTACTAGAAGACAACTCGAGTTTGTATCTTCTTAAGTAATTATTTAATAGTCTCAATTTCACCGCAGGTGGATCATATGCATTCTAAATAAACGTAAACCTTAAATATCTCAAATTTAACAATTTTGGAAATAGAACATTTGCATTCTCGGGTGACGATATACAGTTGATCAGTGTGTGTATGTAAGTGGTTACAATATTATTGACTTTTAAACTTCATATTTACCTTTATTTTATTTAAATTTAAATTAATTAATGATGACGGATCATTCCTTCAACTAACAAGGACTCTCAAACTTAGCTGGAATGGACGTCAAGTTACATTGTGTACTATTTTCATTTTTTTTACCTAAACCTTTTTGGTCCAAAGTAAATCAACATGGTTTCAGTAGAAATCTTTAGGTTTTAATTTTTAAACATATTAGTTTCAATGATCCTTGACTTAAATCATAAGCAGATTGTCATTTGAACTTTTTAAACACACATAACAGATTCTGTTCAGAGGCCATAATACTTAGCCTATAACAGGTATTTAGGAACTGTTGAGCTTAGCCTATTTAATAAATATAAAATTAAATAAACTTATTACTACTAAAGAATTATTTTTAACATTTAGCTAAAAACCATTATTAGTTATAACTACTGCAAACATACGAATCTTAGCTTGAGATCCTTTCCTCCTTCACCTAAATATGGCCGCCTGGTGGTTTCTGAGACTACTTAGTTCCAGACCTCTAAAAATACAATATTTTGTAAGGAGTTTTTTTTATTTTAAAATATAGCTCGCGCCAAAATGCGAGTTGAAATTATTGACACGTCATGATAGTATTTTATAATTTAAAAATGCAATCACGAAAAGGATAAATGAGATCAAAGTACACTGTTATAAAAATGGATCTAGCTTTTCTCAGACAAATACAAGACTTTTTTTTTAACAGTCAGTACATAATATATTGGAGACATCTTAAGAAATATGGTTGTACTTGTGTTCAAGAAGGTGGCACTTTTAAACTGTTAGTAAATGAATGGTTTTAATGAACCAACCTTACACAGTCTTGACACCTTGAGCTGTCTGTTACATATTTCCTAGCTGTGTGGAAACAATTGCATCATTTTCTTCGCGCCATTGTCTTGCTTTGACCGGCGTACGCTTTGATTGTGATAGAAAAAAAAAACCGAGTAAATTGTTAATGATCGAAACCGTTTCTCTGAATGATTGTTTCGTCGTTTCGTTTTCCTAGACACATACACACCTTCGCTTTGAGGATTCTTCGCATCGCCTGAGGGTCCTTGTTCTGCTTGCGTGCCCTTTTATTACGCGGGCAATATACACATCTACTTCAATTGTTTATTGGGAACCAAATAACAACTTTCTGTGCCATCGGGTTTTATGATCCTTGAACCTATTGTGTTTTAATATATTCTGAATATTCTGTGAGCTTAGAACAAAGTTTCCCAATAAACAATCCCCTAGCTAAGTACTTACCGTATTAAATGTTGCTGCTTATCCCCCCCTGATGGCCAACCATGATATTTAAAACCATCTACAAATATTTAAATGGTTTATTTAATGAGACATATTTTATTCAACAGTTTTAACTTATGAAATTATATTTGTTCGTGAATTAATTAATGTATTATACCTGATGTAAGATCGTTCAGACGTTTATGTAACATGACCAAGCTTATATATATATATATATATATATATATATATATATATANACTAAAACGTGGTCACAACCTAAATTAGCCTAACTTTTATTTATTGTAATGCCATGGTGGAGGTTAGGTCTGATAACACTGTATTTGCTAGTATCTAGTAAATTTCAAATAACGAGCCAGGGTATCGTATAGCGCGTACTGTTACCAACGTTGGATGTATTTCACTTGCACAATATTAGGTTTGATCATTTTAAAATGTCAAAAGTACGAAACCAAGTCATAATTTGAACTTTGATATTTATGTAACATCCAATCTTAGCAATGGTCAAATATTTCGTCCAACGATTGTTCTAGAACTTTGATCCCAACACAGAAAAAAATATAATAACAGTCGAATAATTTCATTAGGACTAGAATTTTATCTAAATTTTATTATAAAAGTTATTCAAATTAATGTTTATTACTTAATGTAAAATACCTATTTTTCCATTATTACCAGTAGACACGTGGAAAAAGGTGCCAGTGTCATTGAACTTAGTGGTGATAGAATGGTCGTGGTTTGAGTCCCAGCTGGGTGTACCAGAGTGTTTTATTCATAAATCGGTTGCCCCAATCCTTCCACGCCAATGTGGTTATACTTATTCCAAATAAGTGAATTATGTAGATAGGTTGAACGGCTAGTAAGACGCGGAGAAAGAAAAAGAAACAACTTGTTGTTACGTTATGTGTACGTTGTTCTAGGGATCCCATATATTAGGTTAGGAATAGATTAGCTTTGTGCTTGTTTAGTAAACACCCTTATAAAAATAATAGTAATATTTTCTGAAGTGAATGCCTAAATCTATTCAATTCAGACATTTTTATTATAAAATAGTTTTTTATGGCATCGCGTTTTACTACCTTTTCAGTTTATACGCATTACTATTAATACTGCATTAATAATAATTACACTCATGTGTAAGGAATGAAGATGATTAAATTTAATAAAATTGTATCCACATTTGCGTTAAGAGTGGAAAAAATTAGGGAAAAACACCGTCAGTACACACTACTGGGATTCTAACCACTGTTTTCTGCAATCTAGTGTACTCTACTGAGAAAGTAATACCTTTGACCATGTGGCCAACGAGCAAGGTTAATTCTTATTTAATGTCGGTACGTTTAAATAATCTGTTGGTATCAAGAGCTTAGTTAATGTAAATATATGTGCAGATTAACGTCGAACGTAACTTATGTGGGGTGAGTTGTGAATTAGACAGCTAATCAGTGATAGGTAGGGCAATTTGAAAAGTCGTTCCAGGGAAAGTCAAAGTAGCCTAACTATTTCAAGCTCATTTGTGTTATATTGGGCGTCATTTTTTTTATTTTGTCTGGGTTATTATATCTAAAAAGTGATCGGTATATTTCTTAAATACACATCAAGGTTGTTTTAGTCCTAAAAGAAGCGAACGATTCCATGAATGTCATTAGTCAGTGATTGGTTTGTTGTGTCTTGTTCTAGACCAGTTTGTATCAGCACGTACAAAAATAAATCTCGTATTTGGACGTCGAACAAAACTTACGACCCCATTAAGAGAGTTCGAGAGATGCAGGACTTAGTACTATCTTTGAATCTACGAGATTAGACTTATTGGTGATTTAATATTATTATATTTACTTGTTGAAACAATATTATACTTTCTTTGACTATTTATATTCATATTTTTAAATTGTTAGGTTTGTGAGATGTAATGAAAAATGTTGAAGTTTTAGTAAACTATACAAAGCGGAAAAATAGATGGTACAGTATTAATATAACCTATTAGACGAAAAAAAAGATAAAATATAAAATAAGCCTAGTAAAATAACCATGCAAACATATAAATATTAAACTATAATATTTTGTAAATTTAAACATATCATTGCTAGATATCGAATAATGCATCAACATATTAAAGGTGTTTTAATCTCAAACACTATTAAATATATTATATGAATATTTTAAAGAAAAATTCTTGGATTTGAGTGTAATGCCTATATGATTGTAAAAAGTTTAAAATTTAGGTGGTTATTAAATTTGAATCTCTAGTTAGATTGATTAAACTCTTTTTAATTTGACTTAATCTTATTATATTTAATTAGTAGAGATAACTTGAAAAAGTACTGTATAAAAAGGCAAATCCTAACCAACTAAACAGTAATTATTGTTTCAAGACTCATGATAAGCATTGGAATTATAATTTCAAATTCTAACTACATTTTTACTATGTACCTTAAATATATATTATTTTAAATTGCCTTCATATTTGTAAGATAAAAATAATAACTCAACATTCTTTTTAGGTTTTTATTATGAAAACTACTATTTCAAATTTGCATTTCATTTTTAAGTATTTACAAACTTATTTCAGTGTACGTGGACTAAACTTAAATATTTTTGGTCTGCTGGTGACTTGGAGGTCAGAGCTGAATCTTAGCTGAGTGTTATAATGGTAGTTTTACTAAAAAAAAATTCCACTCTCCCTCCAGGTGCGTCTAGGTATATGTCCCTCATTTCTTCCTTGGTGGTGCAAATATGTGTACTAGATTACAGTGGTTAAAAATTAAACTATGTCACGAAAAACTTAAAATTAAGATACATACCAGTATTTGGTGACCCACCAAATTCGATAATGTATTTCCTACCTTGACAAAAGTTCACAAATATATTATTTTATTTTATTGCTAAGATACTTTCATTTTTGTATTTTTTTTCCTACAAAATATTGATAGTATCATATTACAAATTTAAGGAAATAAACTAATATTATATTTTGGAAATGACTTGATGGTTTTTTCCAAAATACTTCACGTCTAAAGATTAGATGATATATAAGATTAAATAAATGTGTATATTTTAACAAATATTACATTTATTGTGGACTAAATTTATCCACAGTAAATTTAATATTTTTTTAAAAATATACCAAATTATGTAATCTAATATATCATCTAATCTTTTGATGTAAAGTTTGTTTTGCAAAAATATCAAGTCATTTCCAAATATGACATACATTCATTTCATAATATTTGTAATATCAATTATCTCTTTACTACAATTAACTATAGATATTGGTGACCTGGCGGTCTAGGGGTAAGGTGTCAGACTTCTGTGCTGGCGGCCGAGGTTCAATCCTCGGTCCAGGCACAGATTTATCTGATTACCAAACCCTTCCTTCACCTCTGACAAGACATCTTGTGAATGTGGGGAATGCCAGGCCTCCACCGTGGTTCGGATTCCACGTTAAACTGTAGGTCCTCCATTTCATCTCACAATCACCCTACCATTACATATTAGCGTAAGTGCGTACAACCCGAACGGGTAGTAAGACGCGGTGTTAATAATAATAATAATAACAATGGATATTATTAATATTGTTGATAGTTTCAGTAAGGAAAATAATATATTCATCTAAACAAAATGATTGTGTTGTAGTTTGTAGTTTGTAGGTCTTCATTTGCTCAAACAATTAATTGAGACTAGATTCAGTGTCCGAATAGTCTAAGGTGTCACTCGAGTGTTAGGCTGGCCTGACAATAAAGGTGGAAAATGGGTTTTAATCCTGACCAAGTCTACTGGAGGTGCTATTTCCTAAATGGTTTACCATTCTCCTTCCACGCAAATACTGGTAGATTGCCTCTTATAGCATCCTTCTTCATCCCCACCCCATTAAAGTAATTATCAAAAATGTTTACAACTTGAACAGGTATTAATACGCGGTGATAAAAATACAGTTAAATAAGATATAACTAACGAGATAAAGGCTGTTGCTTGGATTAATAAAGTATATCCCCGTTATGATCAAACAAAATAATTTTTATTCTTAGAAAAACATTAACAAAAAGTATTTTCATCTCTATATTTTAATTTCTAAATATGAAAACAAACATTCGCAAAGATCGGAAGTCATTAAAGGTTTGATTATTTTATTGATTGTTTTGATAGGTCTGAATATTTAAGCCAGACCTTTAACCAAAAGTTTAGCCACTTTGCTTTGGAAATAAAATAAATATACCAACAGTCATTTGACCAATTTAACCAATTAATAACGTGATCCAACAAAAATATGTCAGTAACCCACTCTTGGGTCATGACCCACATATTGGAAACCAATGTACAATATGCTTGATTAATACGTCCACTGAAGGTATATAGTATACTCTGGGTTAGTGGATCATGAATTTACATGCCTGCAGAAATGGATATAGACCTAAGTTGTTTTGCCCCTTAACTTAACAAATACTACCATTCAATTCAACAAATGCTATAGTCTAATGAATAAACAGATATTTTAAATAATTATGGTGATGTACTTATCAGATTATAGTGCTGTGCTATGATACATCTTAATACGAGCTACTCAAATCTCCTCTAAATAATCAATTAAGCTGTCTGCTTGCCTCTATCTCAATAGCGCATGCGCTCTGATTTGTGTTGGTGTATTTGATCGGATCTCCCAATAAGAAGCTCTCAAGTAGAGTCGAACAAGCTGGATCCAGTTGAGCTGAAAAGGAGGTACTCACTATGATGGGGTGTACATCTTGGGATTGGCTTAGAGCTCATCAAGGGATTGCGTTTTTCTCGCATTTTTTTCGGCGAGCGTGTGAAGCCTCACCACAGCGAGTAGAGAAGAGCGCAACCCGCAATGTCGGTCGGCACAGCGGCTTGCCTACTCTAGAGTCGGTCAGGAAACTGAGGGGCTTTTCGGGCCATGTCGGGTTCTTACACTCAGCGCCTCGGTTGGCGACTTGTCACTAGGGGAAAGATGGAGGAGGGCTTACAGAGAGAAGGAGAGAGAGGGCGATAGTGACAACCAATGGTAGGCACGATTTTTAATTAGAGAAATAGCAATATATTGGTAAGTTAGAAAAATACATTATTTAATACATTTATTAAAATAAATTCTACTTATAAGATGTTCTGTTTGATTACTGAGGAGGTTAAATAAAGTGTATTAATTTCTAATAAAGATGGAGGTAAGTGAAGTATGATATATTTTGATGTTATTAAAAAAGCTTTTTAATCATAATGATTGTCTGTGGATATTCCTTCATCAACCTCGAACCAAAAACCAAACTATTTTTTTTATGCTGCTCATTCAGTGAAACATAATTAAAAGAGTAAATAATTAATATTATAAAAATTTATTTTAAAAGTAAGTTCAAAACCGGGTTTACTAATGATCTAGAAAAGTAGTTTTAAAGGAATCTCTCCAACATTGGTGTGGAAAGAAAATTTTAAAACCTCATAAATAAACTACATGGAGGGGAGAAAAAAAACAATATATCCATATTGAATTCAAGCCCTGATCCTCCCCAATACCACCAATATAACTCATTACAATCCAGTCATATCAGACTGTGGACATATGGCTTCAAATTTTAATAAAGTAAAACTATTTTTTAAAAGGTTATCACACAGTGAATAATTAACAGTCGAAGGTTTAAGTCTTTTGTTTCTTCCATAAATAAGTCTGGTTTGTAAATCATGTGCTCATATAATCAGTTGTTAAAACGAATGTGTACACTAAGACCTTGAAATCTATACGTATAAGACTAAACATAATAATAATAATATTTAGCACCGCGGCTTACTACCCGTTCGGGATTAAACATAGATAATCTAGCTTAAACCAAGTATCGCATCTTAGTGTGGCTATCTGTATTCTACCTTAAAAAGAGGTTGCGACACAAACGTACTGTACTAGTGTTTGCATGTAGTGTATTTCAGCTAAGATTATATTTTTTCAAAAGTAGGTTTTCAGTAAACTACTCTTTAGTGATTTGTCGTTAAAAATATCAACAGATAATCTTGTAAATCATAATAACGCTTCAAATAAATTTCAAGCTAAATTGATAAAATCTGTTTTTTTAAAAAGAACCAATTTTCAATAAGCAGTAAACTACTTTCAAGTTATATATTTTTGTTGAAACAAAAATTAATATTATTTATCATGAAAAGTTATAATTATTCCCAGGTATACTCATTTTGAACTTAATATTGTAGGTAATTTTCAAAATAAATAAAATTTTCTAAAAATTTGTCAAGGGAAACTAGCATTTTATTAATTAATTTTACAAGAATAAAGACACATTATTATTTATATTGTAAAATAGTCCCCAGATACACCTATATTTAACAAAATAGTTGAAGCTATTTAAAAAAACACATAAAATTTTTCAAAAATCAGTTATAAGTTAACTTTTACCCTTTTTTTTAAAAAAAATTATATATATATATAACTATTTATGTTGTAAAAGAAATATCAGATACCCATTTTGAATCATTTAGTGCCAATATTAAAATAAATCCTTTTTTTTATAAGTTTTCAATATACTATAAGTAAACGAAAATGGGTATAAAATTTTATTAGTCATGTTAAACACTACACTGATTTATATTTTAACAATAATGATTGGAACAATTTTGGCAAAATCTCAAATTTTCTAAAATATCTCATCAGAAAACTACTCGTAAATTCATTTTTACCCAAAACACAAGTATACAGTATTATCTTTCAGATCAAACACCCCTAGATATATTTTAAACCACATTGGTAAAGCCATTTTCAAAGAAATTTGAATTTAAAAAAATCACTTACCCTTCCTTACCCATTATATCATTACCCTTAATTTAAGTTCTTAATTAAAAATTAAACATATCCTAAATTATAGTGATATACAAATTAAATGTCAATTATGAACCAAATACATTTTTTATAATTTTGTATTTGCATAGGGACAAACCAAACAGTTAAAATATCTAATTTTAAAATCCCAATTTTTGTGTTTGATGTAATAAAATAAGTAGATATTCATCCTAATAGCAAGGTCTAAATGTAGTATGAACACAATAGTTTCTCTCTAGGCAGCACAATTCAAGAATCTTTTAAAAAATACAATAAAATTAAAAACAACCTTAATGAGAAACAAAAAAGTTTAAAGTTATTCCAATTTCACTGTTGTAAAGTAAATAATCTGCAACTAATTTCCCAATTAATCGACAGTGAAATGAGCTCTTAAATGCTACAAATAAAATACCTGCCCAAAGTCATGCTCGTAAATGTTATTATTAAGATCTTCGGGCACTTAAAGACAACTTAGAGTCTATTTAAATCCCTCACTCCAAATATAAAAGTTTAGTTGTAAAAAATATTTGTAGTTAATTTCGTTTTGTGCCTATGTGGTCGTAAGCTTATTTGAGTTGAAGTTATATAATAATGAAAATGTTCAAGAGAAAATTAAAATGTTTGCTCTTGAGTAAAACACTGTGGATTTCGGTCGTATTCAGATATATATATATATCTCGTAGTGGCAGTATCTTCATTCCCAAACACTCAGGTCCCACCGTCTTACCCTGCTCTAGTCGTATTAAACAGGATCATCATATCTTCATTCCCAAACACCCAGGTCACACCGTATTACCCTGCTCTAGTATCAAACAGGATCATCATATCTTCATTCCCAAACACTCAGGTCACACCGTCTTACCCTGCTCTAGTATCAAACAGGATCATCATATCTTCATTCCCAAACACTCAGGTCACACCGTCTTACCCTGCTCTAGTATCAAACAAGATCATCATATCTTCATTCCCAAACACTCAGGTCACACCGTCTTACCCTTCTCTAGTCGTATCAATCAGGATCATCATATCTTCATTCCCAAACACTCAGGTCACACCGTCTTACCCTTCTCTAGTCGTATCAAACAGGACATCATATCTTCATTCCCAAACACTCAGGTCACACCGTATTACCCTGCTCTAGTATCAAACAGGATCATCATATCTTCATTCCCAAACACTCAGGTCACATCGTCTTACCCTGCTCTAGTATCAAACAAGATCATCATATCTTCATTCCCAAACACTCAGGTCACACCGTCTTACCCTTCTCTAGTCGTATCAAACAGGATCATCATAACTTCATTGATATCACCGGACTATGAAACTCTGTGGACCGTGAAATGGGGAAACCATCCCGTGGATGGTAATAAGATGATTATGTTTGATGGTCAGAGCAGGGTCTAAAGACTTCCTGTAAGGTTGAGTCATTAGTAAAATAAACTGATGACCAAAGAAAACGGCTACAGGAACATTATGGTCAACAGTTCAAGAGCTAGGAATATGTGGGATGTTAAGGCGGGGATATAACGAACGCGAGAAATGTCAAGAGTTTTTGTAGTAATTTTTATAGACTATCAAAACTATTTCTTTCAAAATAAATCAAATATTGCTCCGTATAATATTTAGTTTAATTTTCTTCACGTGGTGACCTCAACAGTTCTTGAATTTCTGTCAAGTGTTTCTTGAAATTTAGTGACAATTTTTTTCTCTAGCTTAAAAAATTATCTAATACCGCCATACTCATAACATATAATAAATAGTTGTTGATATCACCTTGTGAAGAAATTTAAACTCTATGTTTATAATGGAACAATATTCGATTTATTTTAGAAAAAAAAATTGATATGAAAACTGCAAACACTGGCCTTTTCTCGCGTTTTCTACATCCCCACCTTAAGTCACAGGAAAAGAGAATTGACAGATATAATAATATATACAAGTTGTGATTATTTACTGGGGAAGTTAAGTAGGCTAGGTTTTTATTTTAACCTCAGTTACTATGGTGCAGGGGAAAATATTCAACTAGCGAAGAATGTGTTAAACACACACACACACGTCCTACTGTTGCCAAACAAAGTCATAATAAAGATGGGTGCCTGAACCATGTAGCCAAGGTAGGGGAGCACTAAGAAGATTGTCCGACACCTTTCCAATGCCAGAGCACCATTGTGCCACTACCAAATATGATCATAGCAATTCACTGTCCTGTCCCTAAATCAATGACCTTTGGAGCAGTCGATGCTGAAGCCTTGATGGGGTGGCTCCAGGATATGAGCTGGACAGCGTGACAACAGCTCGACTAGGTTGACTGCCTGAGGACATGTTTCGAACACTGGACCACTAAGGGAAACATCTCTATCCCTACTCCCACGTCTCTTACCCCGGAGAGCTGTATGTATGTTATAATGATGGTGGTTTAGAGCAGGATTTTATTATTACTGACTGAAATATTTATGTTCATAGCTCTAAGTTTAATATGAATACCAACTTTAGTAGCTCAGTAACTAGTGCAATGAAAATCTGTGTCCTAGGTCTAGTGCTCAATATTCTAGACTATAAATACTGACAATACTGACAGTAATAGGAAGTGAGTAAGCTCACAGCTCTGGTTCAGTTCCAACGAGCTTATCTTGAGTTCTTAGCACTGACACAAAAGGTATTAATTCATTTGGAATAGATGTCGGGTGCACAAAGATGATTTATCTGAAGGTGAATTTCACTATTTTTCTACCCTACTTTCTTCAATCTAGTACTGGTAAACTCCCCAAATATATATAAGATCATACGTACTTAGAGTATCAGTGGTAGAGAATATAAAGTAGGGGCAGTTGGATTCTTGGCTTTAAAAATAATACAAATTTATTTACAAACTTAAAACCCCGCTACTGACAATGAAATGAATTGTATTACGTGAAAACATTTCAAAACCTTTTCACCATAAATGGTGATCACGTAGTATATGATTTCAGGCTCTTAGAAACCTGTTTTACTGGGATTTTGATTTTAGAGTTTTTAATCTTGGTCGGGTGCACTGCAGTTGGTATTTTACATATGTTTTTACTTTATGTTTCCCCATCATCTTTCCACACTGATGCAGGTGAACTTTCTATAAATTACCCTCCTCAAACTTAACATTTATATTAACCACGTGGGTTGAACGGGGAGAGCTAAAATAAAGTGCATCACTTCTTGCGAAGGGAGCTACCAGTGCACTAGTCTGTACGTTCTGGGCCTTGATACTCACGGACCTCGACGGAATAGGGAGACCCCACGCAGCGTTGAACGTCGTTTTCCGTAATGAAGCAACGGCCGGCGGAAACATGGCGACCGAAATGATTTGCCTCACCGGGTTCAACAGCTGCGGAGTTAAGTGTGTGTGTGTGTGTGTCTTTTCTCTTGGTGATAGGTTTGGGGGTCTGAACGCTACCCACAGCATGACACATCTTCCTTAACACGTGAGTTCACAGTGAACTTACGTTCGTACTCGATAGTAGATCTAGTTATACCCATACATACATTCCTAATAACGCCTTACCTTACAGGGTAGGCAATGAACTGTTCATACACCGAGAAAAACAAAAACTCCTTACCTAGTCCATCTACACTAACTTTCTCACAACCTACCTATCCTTTCATTCTCCATCATCTCCAACAAAATCCAAACATTGGATCACGCATGCTCTTTTATTCTGGGAGCTCTCAATCTTTCTGTTTTTCACACATCCCTATATAACATTTAGCCAAGTTTTAAATGGTCTACGGTGACCTGGTGGTCTAGGGGTAAGGTGTCAGACTTCTATGCTGGCGGCCGGGGTTCAATCCTCGGTCCCGGCAAAGATTTATCTGATTACCAAACCCTTCCTTCACCTCTGACAAGACATCTTGTGAATGTGAGGAATGCCAGGCCTCCACCGTGGTTCGGATTCCACGTTAAACTGTAGGTCCTCCATTTCATCTCACAATCACCCTACCATTACACATTAGCGTAAGTGCGTATAACCCGAACGGGTAGTAAGACGCGGTGCTAATAATAATAAATGGCCTACCCCTTCGTTTTGACCCATACTTGTTGATGGCTACAGTCTGTCTTTTATTATTTTGTGATTTAACGTGCACGGCGCGAGTCTTCAACAGCTAAATCTAGGACGTAGAGAAGGAGGGGTGATTTATAGAAAACAATCGGTACAGCCAACGTGAACAACACTAAATGCAGTCTACGGGGATTTCAACACTAAATCGAATGTCTACGGTGACATTGTACAATACAAGGTAAACACCTTAGACCCGCGCCTGTGATCACACTGTTTGGGGCATCCAGCTCGCTAGGGAGGTGGATACTTGGGTGTCAGACATGTGCAATTGAAGTGGTATTATTGTTTTGCTCCATCAATGTGGGAACCCCCGTCTTTCCTCTGTGCTGATACAGGCGCTCTCAGTCTTAGTTGCCCTCCATTCCCTACACCTTAGATTACATAGTTATTAACCTCGGTGTCGAACGTAATATTAAAATACTGAGGCAACACAACTTGCCATGCGAGGAGGCAACCACTAAACAAAATGTACCCCTGTCGAACTTATCCTGAGACTGTCAGTTAGTAGTTCAATGTAAGTCAAGTAACTTTTATATCTTTAAAATATAGCTCAAAAAGTTGAATGTTTAGCCCAATTTCGGTAAGAAGGAACTTTTAGGAAATAAATACTTTTATTTGTGGCCAGCAATGAAAACATTTTACTATTATATTAGTGTTATTTTATAAGTATGACTATCTCTATCATCAATTGACAGATTGAAATAACATATTTTGACAAATGAATGCGTGAAAATTGATCCAGTAATTTTCTGTAAGATAGGGCCCTTCCTGTAAACGTTGCTTTGTACATCACCGTACTGAAAATGTTTCAAAATTGTTCACATAACATTCATGTACATTATAATTTAAATGCAAATTAGGGGGAAATAAGCCATGGAACAAGTCTCACGTATTATATTTGTTGAATTTATCAAAACGAATTCTGATCTTATAAAATGAGACTCCTCTAAAAATTTAAAATAATCTTACTGGAATAGTTTATTTGCTCAGTGTTATAAACAATGGCGCCCCATCTCCCTTCCCTTCCAACCCCCGACCGATGACGTCAGTGCTAGTAAATCTAATTGGTTCGATCGTGGCCAGTCACGAGTGTGTTGTCTCGGTAATTTAGTTATTCTAGTCGTGCGACAGGTGGTGACACTGTGTGTGGTGGCCTCTCTGGTTTGTTGCTCTTGTGAAGGAGCGGGACACCCAAATGGTCGATCGGTCCAGATAATGACATGACAGTCGTCACGACGAGAGCATACCAATACTCCCTCCCCTTCTTTTGTTTCTATCTTTATCTGGACCTGTCCGTGCACGGCTGTCCGTTTGTCCTCCCGGTACATAGCTGTGGTTGTTTTTATTTCGGCGAAGAGTTGAACTTGTTAAGAAGTAGAGACGATCTGACCCGAGTGTACGGGAATATACAGGGCGTCGCATAATCTATCGGGTTATATAAAATAAGGGAAATAGGGGCAAAGGAAATTGAAGGATTCAAATATTGGGTGACTTAAACGAAATAAGAAAGTTCTGGGAGCCAGAGAAGGAGGAGGCACAGGCATATATATATATTCCTTTACACTCGGGTCAGGATGGCTATACTTCTTAACAAATTCATCTCTTCATTGAAATAAAAAACTAGGGACATGGAGGACAATACGTAGCAGTGTTCGTGTTGAAATATCACGCCCGCATCGATGGTTGCAAGGTCTAAGGCGTCACTCTTGCATTATACGGAATACCGTTGACAGATATACTATTAGCATCGCATCTCACAACTCATTCGGGTTGTACGCACTTACGCTAATGTGAAATGGTTGGGTGATTGTGAGATGAAATGGAGGACCTTAAGTTTAACGTGGTGTCCGAACCACGGCGGAAGCCTGGTATTCCTCACATTCACAAGATGTCTTGTCAGAGGTGAAGGAAGGGTTTGGTAATCAGATAAATCTGTGCCGGGACCAGAGGATTGAACCCCAGAACCCCGAAACAGAAATCTGACACCCTACCTCTAAGCCACCAGGTAACCCTAAACAACTAAATCTCATAAAATTGTAATAATATATTTGCCAATCTCTCCGAAACGATTGGTTTTATAAAGCTATGTTTCATATAAAAGTTCTTTATTTTTAATAGTACTACAATTTTGTAGTGATAAGTTATTTAGTATCTTAAATAGTTGCGCAGAAAAGGCATTTTCCGATTCTGTAAGGTACCCTAAAATTCATTCTCATAGGAAAAGTAAAATTGCAATTTTATTTATAATCTTAATCAACGTGAAGATACGAAGATAAATCAAAATCGTTAGAGTCGATTTTGAAAAAAAAAACATTTTTTTTCCTTTCGCCCTTTATTAAACTTGTCTTAATGTTAAGTTTAAACAGACACACGGACATAAAGCATTGCAAAAACCTCTTTTTATGGTTCGGGGGGTCATGAGATGTCGACATCCATCAACAACTCGTGTCAGATATTTTTGTTGGTCGCATTACTTTACTTTTAGTATTCAAAAAGTTAAAAAAAAAAAATTTATCCGTATCGCTTGAAAACTATTGGTTATATAAAAATATATTTTAAATAAAATACTTTTAATAAACGAACAGAAATAAATATTTACAATGATAAGTAATTTCATATCTCAAAGAGCTACGAAAATATGAATAAGAAAATAGAATTAAAGCATTAGTGCGGAACACTTAAAATCATATTGGCGAAATATTGAGAGATGCCATTACGTTTAAAATATTGATATAAGCTTGGAAATTAAATTTAATCAAAATCGTTAAAGCATATTTTGATTAAATCTATTTTTTTCTCTTTTCCCCTTCAAGGAAACTACCCTTAATTTTAGGGTTAACTATCCAATTCCAAAAATCCTCGAGGAAACCCTATGCAAACCCTACATACCAAGTTTCAGCCCAATCAATAAAATATTTTAGGCTCTATCCCGAGGTACACAAAGATAGACGGACAGACAGACATACGGCATTGTGAAAACAATTTTTAAAGATTTGGGGGATTATAAAAAGTCAACATTCATCAAACCTCAAGTTTGATTTTTTTTAACGATCAAAATACTTTCTGTACCTGTAAGGTAGCGAGCGAGAAAGAAAAAATGTCGATTTACCTGGTAACAATACGTCATTTTCACAAACATATCATGGTTCAATTTGGAAAGTATTATTGGTAAGTAATACAGATCAAACCAGACGTTTTGTATTGTGATTATTTTATGATCTACCTTCGAGAGCGGTGCATGAGACCTAAAAATATTTCTACCAGATTTGTCAAAAAAATATAATTCAATATTTTTGTAAATATCGACGTTTCATGGCCCCCTGAAAGGGGAGGAATGGTCGTCGCAATGCCAACTGTCTGAATCTGGACCCAGAGACTGAACTATACCACCGATCCAGCTGTAGCATTGTGTCTCGGGTTTTATAAGGGTTCCTCTAGAAATGTTGGTAATTAGTTATCTAATCCTAAGATTAACGGTAATTTACAAAGGAGATTTATTAGAAAAGGTTAAATTTTTCAAAACTTACGCTAACGGTTTTTATAAAATTGTCTATCCTGTCACAATCTAGTATTACAAACAAAATTACTGCTCTCAGTTACATATAAAATTACTTTGAAGAAACTTTATAAAGGCATGCATTTCCTATTAATAGCTAGTAAAACTAATATACCAGTGAAAAATACGAAGCTTTGCAACACATGCGTGCAAGCATTAAACAAGAAGAATATCCCTTTAATGTCCACATTCAATGGTTTTAAATATCCAGATGTACCTCGACATCTACCACCTGTAGATCTTGTTTCTGAAAGACTAATTTCACCTCGTATTCCTTTCATGCAAATCAGAAGATCGAGGCATGTTTCTCCGCCACTATCTGAGATATGAAACAATTTATTATTGTACATTTTTGGTAGTCTTCTATTGAAAATAAGAATCTTTTAACTGAAACGTTATAAAATCAAAGTAAAATAAAAGGTTGAGAATAGTCAAATATGTTATTACAGGACATTCTCTATCAACGTACAAAGTTTCATTCGAATCCGTTCAGCAGTTTTGGTGTGATTGAGTAACAAACATCCACACACAAACTTTCGCATTTATAATATTAGTAAGATATATTATACATCTAATATATATATTATACACCTTATATATATATTTTATATACATATATTATGCATATAAAATATATATATATATATATAGAGAGAGAGAGAGAGATAATCATTACTAAAGATGAATAGCGGTAAGTCTAGGGAAATGTGAGAACAAAGATATACAGATTCAAGTCATTCACGAGCTAAGTTTACCTGAATGACAGCTCGAAATGTTACTAGAAGTAATCCCTAATATATCACTACGCCAACAGCTGACATCTGTCACTTTGGATGACTGAAATGAAAACAGATGGTAATATATTAATGTGATAGTTAACCAGAGTAATTTAGGCCAATATTATTTATATACTTATTTGAGGTCGGACACAAAGTTTATTTATAGTTTTATTCCACTTAAAAAAAAAATACTCACACCACTTTCACAAAATCTTCTAACGAACATAGCCTCAAAATGGCGACTGACGAATTTAAGACCATATGATTGAACATAACGGTAAACAAGTTTTTTAAAATGATGCATACACGCAGTTGATGAAAATACTTTATTCAGTTAAATATTTCAAAATACGATAAAATAATCATAAAATCATTTATTTTATGTAAAAAAATGACAAAAACTTTCTCTTTTCCAAGTAAATATCATGCCCGTATTAAAAGTTATTGATGTGTGCACTATATTACACAAAATCAGTAACGTTCCAAAACTAAAAATAAGTACTTTTAATTATGTTTAAAATATTGTTTCGAGTAGGATAAAAATAAATTATTTAAAAAAATGAAATAATATGAGAAAACTTTAGTTTACGTTATTTTAAATGCAATGTATAACAGGTAATTAAAGATCTTTACATTTATAACAAAACTGTGATCTTTTACAAGTGTTGGCAACCCAAAACCTA